>CAWUFW010019711.1:0-176025 GCA_963921515.1 Calotriton arnoldi | reverse complement strand
TGGATTCAAGATAGCCTGGCTGATGAGGGTTATGAACCCGAAACCGGTCCCAGGATGCTTGTTTCCGGTCCAGGGAAGACATGGCTTGGCAGTTCGGGCTGGACTGTTCCCATGAGGCACAGGGTCAGACTGATTTGCATATGGCCATGTCTGAACTGGGGTGGTGGAGTGAGCTAAAGAATGATGATGGATTAAACCCAGATCAGTTGACTGGGGGTGAGTGTTTGATTTGCTCAAACGCTCCGTCCATCATCCCCTTTGGTATCGCTTTGTTCGCCCTAAGTTGGCAGGGTATGCCCAGACGTGGGTCCCTTGCTCACTTTGCCACTGGATTCAAGATAGCCTGGCTGATGAGGGTTATGAACCCGAAACCGGTCCCAGGATGCTTGTTTCCGGTCCAGGGAAGACATGGCTTGGCAGTTCGGGCTGGACTGTTCCCATGAGGCACAGGGTCAGACTGATTTGCATATGGCCATGTCTGAACTGGGGTGGTGGAGTGAGCTAAAGAATGATGATGGATTAAACCCAGATCAGTTGACTGGGGGTGAGTGTTTGATTTGCTCAAACGCTCCGTCCATCATCCCCTTTGGTATCGCTTTGTTCGCCCTAAGTTGGCAGGGTATGCCCAGACGTGGGTCCCTTGCTCACTTTGCCACTGGATTCAAGATAGCCTGGCTGATGAGGGTTATGAACCCAAAACCGGTCCCAGGATGCTTGTTTCCGGTCCAGGGAAGACATGGCTTGGCAGTTCGGGCTGGACTGTTCCCATGAGGCACAGGGTCAGACTGATTTGCATATGGCCATGTCTGAACTGGGGTGGTGGAGTGAGCTAAAGAATGATGATGGATTAAACCCAGATCAGTTGACTGGGGGTGAGTGTTTGATTTGCTCAAACGCTCCGTCCATCATCCCCTTTGGTATCGCTTTGTTCGCCCTAAGTTGGCAGGGTATGCCCAGACGTGGGTCCCTTGCTCACTTTGCCACTGGATTCAAGATAGCCTGGCTGATGAGGGTTATGAACCCGAAACCGGTCCCAGGATGCTTGTTTCCGGTCCAGGGAAGACATGGCTTGGCAGTTCGGGCTGGACTGTTCCCATGAGGCACAGGGTCAGACTGATTTGCATATGGCCATGTCTGAACTGGGGTGGTGGAGTGAGCTAAAGAATGATGATGGATTAAACCCAGATCAGTTGACTGGGGGTGAGTGTTTGATTTGCTCAAACGCTCCGTCCATCATCCCCTTTGGTATCGCTTTGTTCGCCCTAAGTTGGCAGGGTATGCCCAGACGTGGGTCCCTTGCTCACTTTGCCACTGGATTCAAGATAGCCTGGCTGATGAGGGTTATGAACCCGAAACCGGTCCCAGGATGCTTGTTTCCGGTCCAGGGAAGACATGGCTTGGCAGTTCGGGCTGGACTGTTCCCATGAGGCACAGGGTCAGACTGATTTGCATATGGCCATGTCTGAACTGGGGTGGTGGAGTGAGCTAAAGAATGATGATGGATTAAACCCAGATCAGTTGACTGGGGGTGAGTGTTTGATTTGCTCAAACGCTCCGTCCATCATCCCCTTTGGTATCGCTTTGTTCGCCCTAAGTTGGCAGGGTATGCCCAGACGTGGGTCCCTTGCTCACTTTGCCACTGGATTCAAGATAGCCTGGCTGATGAGGGTTATGAACCCGAAACCGGTCCCAGGATGCTTGTTTCCGGTCCAGGGAAGACATGGCTTGGCAGTTCGGGCTGGACTGTTCCCATGAGGCACAGGGTCAGACTGATTTGCATATGGCCATGTCTGAACTGGGGTGGTGGAGTGAGCTAAAGAATGATGATGGATTAAACCCAGATCAGTTGACTGGGGGTGAGTGTTTGATTTGCTCAAACGCTCCGTCCATCATCCCCTTTGGTATCGCTTTGTTCGCCCTAAGTTGGCAGGGTATGCCCAGACGTGGGTCCCTTGCTCACTTTGCCACTGGATTCAAGATAGCCTGGCTGATGAGGGTTATGAACCCGAAACCGGTCCCAGGATGCTTGTTTCCGGTCCAGGGAAGACATGGCTTGGCAGTTCGGGCTGGACTGTTCCCATGAGGCACAGGGTCAGACTGATTTGCATATGGCCATGTCTGAACTGGGGTGGTGGAGTGAGCTAAAGAATGATGATGGATTAAACCCAGATCAGTTGACTGGGGGTGAGTGTTTGATTTGCTCAAACGCTCCGTCCATCATCCCCTTTGGTATCGCTTTGTTCGCCCTAAGTTGGCAGGGTATGCCCAGACGTGGGTCCCTTGCTCACTTTGCCACTGGATTCAAGATAGCCTGGCTGATGAGGGTTATGAACCCGAAACCGGTCCCAGGATGCTTGTTTCCGGTCCAGGGAAGACATGGCTTGGCAGTTCGGGCTGGACTGTTCCCATGAGGCACAGGGTCAGACTGATTTGCATATGGCCATGTCTGAACTGGGGTGGTGGAGTGAGCTAAAGAATGATGATGGATTAAACCCAGATCAGTTGACTGGGGGTGAGTGTTTGATTTGCTCAAACGCTCCGTCCATCATCCCCTTTGGTATCGCTTTGTTCGCCCTAAGTTGGCAGGGTATGCCCAGACGTGGGTCCCTTGCTCACTTTGCCACTGGATTCAAGATAGCCTGGCTGATGAGGGTTATGAACCCGAAACCGGTCCCAGGATGCTTGTTTCCGGTCCAGGGAAGACATGGCTTGGCAGTTCGGGCTGGACTGTTCCCATGAGGCACAGGGTCAGACTGATTTGCATATGGCCATGTCTGAACTGGGGTGGTGGAGTGAGCTAAAGAATGATGATGGATTAAACCCAGATCAGTTGACTGGGGGTGAGTGTTTGATTTGCTCAAACGCTCCGTCCATCATCCCCTTTGGTATCGCTTTGTTCGCCCTAAGTTGGCAGGGTATGCCCAGACGTGGGTCCCTTGCTCACTTTGCCACTGGATTCAAGATAGCCTGGCTGATGAGGGTTATGAACCCGAAACCGGTCCCAGGATGCTTGTTTCCGGTCCAGGGAAGACATGGCTTGGCAGTTCGGGCTGGACTGTTCCCATGAGGCACAGGGTCAGACTGATTTGCATATGGCCATGTCTGAACTGGGGTGGTGGAGTGAGCTAAAGAATGATGATGGATTAAACCCAGATCAGTTGACTGGGGGTGAGTGTTTGATTTGCTCAAACGCTCCGTCCATCATCCCCTTTGGTATCGCTTTGTTCGCCCTAAGTTGGCAGGGTATGCCCAGACGTGGGTCCCTTGCTCACTTTGCCACTGGATTCAAGATAGCCTGGCTGATGAGGGTTATGAACCCGAAACCGGTCCCAGGATGCTTGTTTCCGGTCCAGGGAAGACATGGCTTGGCAGTTCGGGCTGGACTGTTCCCATGAGGCACAGGGTCAGACTGATTTGCATATGGCCATGTCTGAACTGGGGTGGTGGAGTGAGCTAAAGAATGATGATGGATTAAACCCAGATCAGTTGACTGGGGGTGAGTGTTTGATTTGCTCAAACGCTCCGTCCATCATCCCCTTTGGTATCGCTTTGTTCGCCCTAAGTTGGCAGGGTATGCCCAGACGTGGGTCCCTTGCTCACTTTGCCACTGGATTCAAGATAGCCTGGCTGATGAGGGTTATGAACCCGAAACCGGTCCCAGGATGCTTGTTTCCGGTCCAGGGAAGACATGGCTTGGCAGTTCGGGCTGGACTGTTCCCATGAGGCACAGGGTCAGACTGATTTGCATATGGCCATGTCTGAACTGGGGTGGTGGAGTGAGCTAAAGAATGATGATGGATTAAACCCAGATCAGTTGACTGGGGGTGAGTGTTTGATTTGCTCAAACGCTCCGTCCATCATCCCCTTTGGTATCGCTTTGTTCGCCCTAAGTTGGCAGGGTATGCCCAGACGTGGGTCCCTTGCTCACTTTGCCACTGGATTCAAGATAGCCTGGCTGATGAGGGTTATGAACCCGAAACCGGTCCCAGGATGCTTGTTTCCGGTCCAGGGAAGACATGGCTTGGCAGTTCGGGCTGGACTGTTCCCATGAGGCACAGGGTCAGACTGATTTGCATATGGCCATGTCTGAACTGGGGTGGTGGAGTGAGCTAAAGAATGATGATGGATTAAACCCAGATCAGTTGACTGGGGGTGAGTGTTTGATTTGCTCAAACACTCCGTCCATCATCCCCTTTGGTATCGCTTTGTTCGCCCTAAGTTGGCAGGGTATGCCCAGACGTGGGTCCCTTGCTCACTTTGCCACTGGATTCAAGATAGCCTGGCTGATGAGGGTTATGAACCCGAAACCGGTCCCAGGATGCTTGTTTCCGGTCCAGGGAAGACATGGCTTGGCAGTTCGGGCTGGACTGTTCCCATGAGGCACAGGGTCAGACTGATTTGCATATGGCCATGTCTGAACTGGGGTGGTGGAGTGAGCTAAAGAATGATGATGGATTAAACCCAGATCAGTTGACTGGGGGTGAGTGTTTGATTTGCTCAAACGCTCCGTCCATCATCCCCTTTGGTATCGCTTTGTTCGCCCCTAAGTTGGCAGGGTATGCCCAGACGTGGGTCCCTTGCTCACTTTGCCACTGGATTCAAGATAGCCTGGCTGATGAGGGTTATGAACCCGAAACCGGTCCCAGGATGCTTGTTTCCGGTCCAGGGAAGACATGGCTTGGCAGTTCGGGCTGGACTGTTCCCATGAGGCACAGGGTCAGACTGATTTGCATATGGCCATGTCTGAACTGGGGTGGTGGAGTGAGCTAAAGAATGATGATGGATTGATTAAACCCAGATCAGTTGACTGGGGGTGAGTGTTTGATTTGCTCAAACGCTCCGTCCATCATCCCCTTTGGTATCGCTTTGTTCGCCCTAAGTTGGCAGGGTATGCCCAGACGTGGGTCCCTTGCTCACTTTGCCACTGGATTCAAGATAGCCTGGCTGATGAGGGTTATGAACCTGAAACCGGTCCCAGGATGCTTGTTTCCGGTCCAGGGAAGACATGGCTTGGCAGTTCGGGCTGGACTGTTCCCATGAGGCACAGGGTCAGACTGATTTGCATATGGCCATGTCTGAACTGGGGTGGTGGAGTGAGCTAAAGAATGATGATGGATTAAACCCAGATCAGTTGACTGGGGGTGAGTGTTTGATTTGCTCAAACGCTCCGTCCATCATCCCCTTTGGTATCGCTTTGTTCGCCCTAAGTTGGCAGGGTATGCCCAGACGTGGGTCCCTTGCTCACTTTGCCACTGGATTCAAGATAGCCTGGCTGATGAGGGTTATGAACCCGAAACCGGTCCCAGGATGCTTGTTTCCGGTCCAGGGAAGACATGGCTTGGCAGTTCGGGCTGGACTGTTCCCATGAGGCACAGGGTCAGACTGATTTGCATATGGCCATGTCTGAACTGGGGTGGTGGAGTGAGCTAAAGAATGATGATGGATTAAACCCAGATCAGTTGACTGGGGGTGAGTGTTTGATTTGCTCAAACGCTCCGTCCATCATCCCCTTTGGTATCGCTTTGTTCGCCCTAAGTTGGCAGGGTATGCCCAGACGTGGGTCCCTTGCTCACTTTGCCACTGGATTCAAGATAGCCTGGCTGATGAGGGTTATGAACCCGAAACCGGTCCCAGGATGCTTGTTTCCGGTCCAGGGAAGACATGGCTTGGCAGTTCGGGCTGGACTGTTCCCATGAGGCACAGGGTCAGACTGATTTGCATATGGCCATGTCTGAACTGGGGTGGTGGAGTGAGCTAAAGAATGATGATGGATTAAACCCAGATCAGTTGACTGGGGGTGAGTGTTTGATTTGCTCAAACGCTCCGTCCATCATCCCCTTTGGTATCGCTTTGTTCGCCCTAAGTTGGCAGGGTATGCCCAGACGTGGGTCCCTTGCTCACTTTGCCACTGGATTCAAGATAGCCTGGCTGATGAGGGTTATGAACCCGAAACCGGTCCCAGGATGCTTGTTTCCGGTCCAGGGAAGACATGGCTTGGCAGTTCGGGCTGGACTGTTCCCATGAGGCACAGGGTCAGACTGATTTGCATATGGCCATGTCTGAACTGGGGTGGTGGAGTGAGCTAAAGAATGATGATGGATTAAACCCAGATCAGTTGACTGGGGGTGAGTGTTTGATTTGCTCAAACGCTCCGTCCATCATCCCCTTTGGTATCGCTTTGTTCGCCCTAAGTTGGCAGGGTATGCCCAGACGTGGGTCCCTTGCTCACTTTGCCACTGGATTCAAGATAGCCTGGCTGATGAGGGTTATGAACCCGAAACCGGTCCCAGGATGCTTGTTTCCGGTCCAGGGAAGACATGGCTTGGCAGTTCGGGCTGGACTGTTCCCATGAGGCACAGGGTCAGACTGATTTGCATATGGCCATGTCTGAACTGGGGTGGTGGAGTGAGCTAAAGAATGATGATGGATTAAACCCAGATCAGTTGACTGGGGGTGAGTGTTTGATTTGCTCAAACGCTCCGTCCATCATCCCCTTTGGTATCGCTTTGTTCGCCCTAAGTTGGCAGGGTATGCCCAGACGTGGGTCCCTTGCTCACTTTGCCACTGGATTCAAGATAGCCTGGCTGATGAGGGTTATGAACCCGAAACCGGTCCCAGGATGCTTGTTTCCGGTCCAGGGAAGACATGGCTTGGCAGTTCGGGCTGGACTGTTCCCATGAGGCACAGGGTCAGACTGATTTGCATATGGCCATGTCTGAACTGGGGTGGTGGAGTGAGCTAAAGAATGATGATGGATTAAACCCAGATCAGTTGACTGGGGGTGAGTGTTTGATTTGCTCAAACGCTCCGTCCATCATCCCCTTTGGTATCGCTTTGTTCGCCCTAAGTTGGCAGGGTATGCCCAGACGTGGGTCCCTTGCTCACTTTGCCACTGGATTCAAGATAGCCTGGCTGATGAGGGTTATGAACCCGAAACCGGTCCCAGGATGCTTGTTTCCGGTCCAGGGAAGACATGGCTTGGCAGTTCGGGCTGGACTGTTCCCATGAGGCACAGGGTCAGACTGATTTGCATATGGCCATGTCTGAACTGGGGTGGTGGAGTGAGCTAAAGAATGATGATGGATTAAACCCAGATCAGTTGACTGGGGGTGAGTGTTTGATTTGCTCAAACGCTCCGTCCATCATCCCCTTTGGTATCGCTTTGTTCGCCCTAAGTTGGCAGGGTATGCCCAGACGTGGGTCCCTTGCTCACTTTGCCACTGGATTCAAGATAGCCTGGCTGATGAGGGTTATGAACCCAAAACCGGTCCCAGGATGCTTGTTTCCGGTCCAGGGAAGACATGGCTTGGCAGTTCGGGCTGGACTGTTCCCATGAGGCACAGGGTCAGACTGATTTGCATATGGCCATGTCTGAACTGGGGTGGTGGAGTGAGCTAAAGAATGATGATGGATTAAACCCAGATCAGTTGACTGGGGGTGAGTGTTTGATTTGCTCAAACGCTCCGTCCATCATCCCCTTTGGTATCGCTTTGTTCGCCCTAAGTTGGCAGGGTATGCCCAGACGTGGGTCCCTTGCTCACTTTGCCACTGGATTCAAGATAGCCTGGCTGATGAGGGTTATGAACCCGAAACCGGTCCCAGGATGCTTGTTTCCGGTCCAGGGAAGACATGGCTTGGCAGTTCGGGCTGGACTGTTCCCATGAGGCACAGGGTCAGACTGATTTGCATATGGCCATGTCTGAACTGGGGTGGTGGAGTGAGCTAAAGAATGATGATGGATTAAACCCAGATCAGTTGACTGGGGGTGAGTGTTTGATTTGCTCAAACGCTCCGTCCATCATCCCCTTTGGTATCGCTTTGTTCGCCCTAAGTTGGCAGGGTATGCCCAGACGTGGGTCCCTTGCTCACTTTGCCACTGGATTCAAGATAGCCTGGCTGATGAGGGTTATGAACCCGAAACCGGTCCCAGGATGCTTGTTTCCGGTCCAGGGAAGACATGGCTTGGCAGTTCGGGCTGGACTGTTCCCATGAGGCACAGGGTCAGACTGATTTGCATATGGCCATGTCTGAACTGGGGTGGTGGAGTGAGCTAAAGAATGATGATGGATTAAACCCAGATCAGTTGACTGGGGGTGAGTGTTTGATTTGCTCAAACGCTCCGTCCATCATCCCCTTTGGTATCGCTTTGTTCGCCCTAAGTTGGCAGGGTATGCCCAGACGTGGGTCCCTTGCTCACTTTGCCACTGGATTCAAGATAGCCTGGCTGATGAGGGTTATGAACCCGAAACCGGTCCCAGGATGCTTGTTTCCGGTCCAGGGAAGACATGGCTTGGCAGTTCGGGCTGGACTGTTCCCATGAGGCACAGGGTCAGACTGATTTGCATATGGCCATGTCTGAACTGGGGTGGTGGAGTGAGCTAAAGAATGATGATGGATTAAACCCAGATCAGTTGACTGGGGGTGAGTGTTTGATTTGCTCAAACGCTCCGTCCATCATCCCCTTTGGTATCGCTTTGTTCGCCCTAAGTTGGCAGGGTATGCCCAGACGTGGGTCCCTTGCTCACTTTGCCACTGGATTCAAGATAGCCTGGCTGATGAGGGTTATGAACCCGAAACCGGTCCCAGGATGCTTGTTTCCGGTCCAGGGAAGACATGGCTTGGCAGTTCGGGCTGGACTGTTCCCATGAGGCACAGGGTCAGACTGATTTGCATATGGCCATGTCTGAACTGGGGTGGTGGAGTGAGCTAAAGAATGATGATGGATTAAACCCAGATCAGTTGACTGGGGGTGAGTGTTTGATTTGCTCAAACGCTCCGTCCATCATCCCCTTTGGTATCGCTTTGTTCGCCCTAAGTTGGCAGGGTATGCCCAGACGTGGGTCCCTTGCTCACTTTGCCACTGGATTCAAGATAGCCTGGCTGATGAGGGTTATGAACCCGAAACCGGTCCCAGGATGCTTGTTTCCGGTCCAGGGAAGACATGGCTTGGCAGTTCGGGCTGGACTGTTCCCATGAGGCACAGGGTCAGACTGATTTGCATATGGCCATGTCTGAACTGGGGTGGTGGAGTGAGCTAAAGAATGATGATGGATTAAACCCAGATCAGTTGACTGGGGGTGAGTGTTTGATTTGCTCAAACGCTCCGTCCATCATCCCCTTTGGTATCGCTTTGTTCGCCCTAAGTTGGCAGGGTATGCCCAGACGTGGGTCCCTTGCTCACTTTGCCACTGGATTCAAGATAGCCTGGCTGATGAGGGTTATGAACCCGAAACCGGTCCCAGGATGCTTGTTTCCGGTCCAGGGAAGACATGGCTTGGCAGTTCGGGCTGGACTGTTCCCATGAGGCACAGGGTCAGACTGATTTGCATATGGCCATGTCTGAACTGGGGTGGTGGAGTGAGCTAAAGAATGATGATGGATTAAACCCAGATCAGTTGACTGGGGGTGAGTGTTTGATTTGCTCAAACGCTCCGTCCATCATCCCCTTTGGTATCGCTTTGTTCGCCCTAAGTTGGCAGGGTATGCCCAGACGTGGGTCCCTTGCTCACTTTGCCACTGGATTCAAGATAGCCTGGCTGATGAGGGTTATGAACCCGAAACCGGTCCCAGGATGCTTGTTTCCGGTCCAGGGAAGACATGGCTTGGCAGTTCGGGCTGGACTGTTCCCATGAGGCACAGGGTCAGACTGATTTGCATATGGCCATGTCTGAACTGGGGTGGTGGAGTGAGCTAAAGAATGATGATGGATTAAACCCAGATCAGTTGACTGGGGGTGAGTGTTTGATTTGCTCAAACGCTCCGTCCATCATCCCCTTTGGTATCGCTTTGTTCGCCCTAAGTTGGCAGGGTATGCCCAGACGTGGGTCCCTTGCTCACTTTGCCACTGGATTCAAGATAGCCTGGCTGATGAGGGTTATGAACCCGAAACCGGTCCCAGGATGCTTGTTTCCGGTCCAGGGAAGACATGGCTTGGCAGTTCGGGCTGGACTGTTCCCATGAGGCACAGGGTCAGACTGATTTGCATATGGCCATGTCTGAACTGGGGTGGTGGAGTGAGCTAAAGAATGATGATGGATTAAACCCAGATCAGTTGACTGGGGGTGAGTGTTTGATTTGCTCAAACGCTCCGTCCATCATCCCCTTTGGTATCGCTTTGTTCGCCCTAAGTTGGCAGGGTATGCCCAGACGTGGGTCCCTTGCTCACTTTGCCACTGGATTCAAGATAGCCTGGCTGATGAGGGTTATGAACCCGAAACCGGTCCCAGGATGCTTGTTTCCGGTCCAGGGAAGACATGGCTTGGCAGTTCGGGCTGGACTGTTCCCATGAGGCACAGGGTCAGACTGATTTGCATATGGCCATGTCTGAACTGGGGTGGTGGAGTGAGCTAAAGAATGATGATGGATTAAACCCAGATCAGTTGACTGGGGGTGAGTGTTTGATTTGCTCAAACGCTCCGTCCATCATCCCCTTTGGTATCGCTTTGTTCGCCCTAAGTTGGCAGGGTATGCCCAGACGTGGGTCCCTTGCTCACTTTGCCACTGGATTCAAGATAGCCTGGCTGATGAGGGTTATGAACCCGAAACCGGTCCCAGGATGCTTGTTTCCGGTCCAGGGAAGACATGGCTTGGCAGTTCGGGCTGGACTGTTCCCATGAGGCACAGGGTCAGACTGATTTGCATATGGCCATGTCTGAACTGGGGTGGTGGAGTGAGCTAAAGAATGATGATGGATTAAACCCAGATCAGTTGACTGGGGGTGAGTGTTTGATTTGCTCAAACGCTCCGTCCATCATCCCCTTTGGTATCGCTTTGTTCGCCCTAAGTTGGCAGGGTATGCCCAGACGTGGGTCCCTTGCTCACTTTGCCACTGGATTCAAGATAGCCTGGCTGATGAGGGTTATGAACCCGAAACCGGTCCCAGGATGCTTGTTTCCGGTCCAGGGAAGACATGGCTTGGCAGTTCGGGCTGGACTGTTCCCATGAGGCACAGGGTCAGACTGATTTGCATATGGCCATGTCTGAACTGGGGTGGTGGAGTGAGCTAAAGAATGATGATGGATTAAACCCAGATCAGTTGACTGGGGGTGAGTGTTTGATTTGCTCAAACGCTCCGTCCATCATCCCCTTTGGTATCGCTTTGTTCGCCCTAAGTTGGCAGGGTATGCCCAGACGTGGGTCCCTTGCTCACTTTGCCACTGGATTCAAGATAGCCTGGCTGATGAGGGTTATGAACCCGAAACCGGTCCCAGGATGCTTGTTTCCGGTCCAGGGAAGACATGGCTTGGCAGTTCGGGCTGGACTGTTCCCATGAGGCACAGGGTCAGACTGATTTGCATATGGCCATGTCTGAACTGGGGTGGTGGAGTGAGCTAAAGAATGATGATGGATTAAACCCAGATCAGTTGACTGGGGGTGAGTGTTTGATTTGCTCAAACGCTCCGTCCATCATCCCCTTTGGTATCGCTTTGTTCGCCCTAAGTTGGCAGGGTATGCCCAGACGTGGGTCCCTTGCTCACTTTGCCACTGGATTCAAGATAGCCTGGCTGATGAGGGTTATGAACCCGAAACCGGTCCCAGGATGCTTGTTTCCGGTCCAGGGAAGACATGGCTTGGCAGTTCGGGCTGGACTGTTCCCATGAGGCACAGGGTCAGACTGATTTGCATATGGCCATGTCTGAACTGGGGTGGTGGAGTGAGCTAAAGAATGATGATGGATTAAACCCAGATCAGTTGACTGGGGGTGAGTGTTTGATTTGCTCAAACGCTCCGTCCATCATCCCCTTTGGTATCGCTTTGTTCGCCCTAAGTTGGCAGGGTATGCCCAGACGTGGGTCCCTTGCTCACTTTGCCACTGGATTCAAGATAGCCTGGCTGATGAGGGTTATGAACCCGAAACCGGTCCCAGGATGCTTGTTTCCGGTCCAGGGAAGACATGGCTTGGCAGTTCGGGCTGGACTGTTCCCATGAGGCACAGGGTCAGACTGATTTGCATATGGCCATGTCTGAACTGGGGTGGTGGAGTGAGCTAAAGAATGATGATGGATTAAACCCAGATCAGTTGACTGGGGGTGAGTGTTTGATTTGCTCAAACGCTCCGTCCATCATCCCCTTTGGTATCGCTTTGTTCGCCCTAAGTTGGCAGGGTATGCCCAGACGTGGGTCCCTTGCTCACTTTGCCACTGGATTCAAGATAGCCTGGCTGATGAGGGTTATGAACCCGAAACCGGTCCCAGGATGCTTGTTTCCGGTCCAGGGAAGACATGGCTTGGCAGTTCGGGCTGGACTGTTCCCATGAGGCACAGGGTCAGACTGATTTGCATATGGCCATGTCTGAACTGGGGTGGTGGAGTGAGCTAAAGAATGATGATGGATTAAACCCAGATCAGTTGACTGGGGGTGAGTGTTTGATTTGCTCAAACGCTCCGTCCATCATCCCCTTTGGTATCGCTTTGTTCGCCCTAAGTTGGCAGGGTATGCCCAGACGTGGGTCCCTTGCTCACTTTGCCACTGGATTCAAGATAGCCTGGCTGATGAGGGTTATGAACCCGAAACCGGTCCCAGGATGCTTGTTTCCGGTCCAGGGAAGACATGGCTTGGCAGTTCGGGCTGGACTGTTCCCATGAGGCACAGGGTCAGACTGATTTGCATATGGCCATGTCTGAACTGGGGTGGTGGAGTGAGCTAAAGAATGATGATGGATTAAACCCAGATCAGTTGACTGGGGGTGAGTGTTTGATTTGCTCAAACGCTCCGTCCATCATCCCCTTTGGTATCGCTTTGTTCGCCCTAAGTTGGCAGGGTATGCCCAGACGTGGGTCCCTTGCTCACTTTGCCACTGGATTCAAGATAGCCTGGCTGATGAGGGTTATGAACCTGAAACCGGTCCCAGGATGCTTGTTTCCGGTCCAGGGAAGACATGGCTTGGCAGTTCGGGCTGGACTGTTCCCATGAGGCACAGGGTCAGACTGATTTGCATATGGCCATGTCTGAACTGGGGTGGTGGAGTGAGCTAAAGAATGATGATGGATTAAACCCAGATCAGTTGACTGGGGGTGAGTGTTTGATTTGCTCAAACGCTCCGTCCATCATCCCCTTTGGTATCGCTTTGTTCGCTCCTAAGTTGGCAGGGTATGCCCAGACGTGGGTCCCTTGCTCACTTTGCCACTGGATTCAAGATAGCCTGGCTGATGAGGGTTATGAAACCGAAACCGGTCCCAGGATGCTTGTTTCCGGTCCAGGGAAGACATGGCTTGGCAGTTCGGGCTGGACTGTTCCCATGAGGCACAGGGTCAGACTGATTTGCATATGGCCATGTCTGAACTGGGGTGGTGGAGTGAGCTAAAGAATGATGATGGATTAAACCCAGATCAGTTGACTGGGGGTGAGTGTTTGATTTGCTCAAACGCTCCGTCCATCATCCCCTTTGGTATCGCTTTGTTCGCCCTAAGTTGGCAGGGTATGCCCAGACGTGGGTCCCTTGCTCACTTTGCCACTGGATTCAAGATAGCCTGGCTGATGAGGGTTATGAACCCGAAACCGGTCCCAGGATGCTTGTTTCCGGTCCAGGGAAGACATGGCTTGGCAGTTCGGGCTGGACTGTTCCCATGAGGCACAGGGTCAGACTGATTTGCATATGGCCATGTCTGAACTGGGGTGGTGGAGTGAGCTAAAGAATGATGATGGATTAAACCCAGATCAGTTGACTGGGGGTGAGTGTTTGATTTGCTCAAACGCTCCGTCCATCATCCCCTTTGGTATCGCTTTGTTCGCCCTAAGTTGGCAGGGTATGCCCAGACGTGGGTCCCTTGCTCACTTTGCCACTGGATTCAAGATAGCCTGGCTGATGAGGGTTATGAACCCGAAACCGGTCCCAGGATGCTTGTTTCCGGTCCAGGGAAGACATGGCTTGGCAGTTCGGGCTGGACTGTTCCCATGAGGCACAGGGTCAGACTGATTTGCATATGGCCATGTCTGAACTGGGGTGGTGGAGTGAGCTAAAGAATGATGATGGATTAAACCCAGATCAGTTGACTGGGGGTGAGTGTTTGATTTGCTCAAACGCTCCGTCCATCATCCCCTTTGGTATCGCTTTGTTCGCCCTAAGTTGGCAGGGTATGCCCAGACGTGGGTCCCTTGCTCACTTTGCCACTGGATTCAAGATAGCCTGGCTGATGAGGGTTATGAACCCGAAACCGGTCCCAGGATGCTTGTTTCCGGTCCAGGGAAGACATGGCTTGGCAGTTCGGGCTGGACTGTTCCCATGAGGCACAGGGTCAGACTGATTTGCATATGGCCATGTCTGAACTGGGGTGGTGGAGTGAGCTAAAGAATGATGATGGATTAAACCCAGATCAGTTGACTGGGGGTGAGTGTTTGATTTGCTCAAACGCTCCGTCCATCATCCCCTTTGGTATCGCTTTGTTCGCCCTAAGTTGGCAGGGTATGCCCAGACGTGGGTCCCTTGCTCACTTTGCCACTGGATTCAAGATAGCCTGGCTGATGAGGGTTATGAACCCGAAACCGGTCCCAGGATGCTTGTTTCCGGTCCAGGGAAGACATGGCTTGGCAGTTCGGGCTGGACTGTTCCCATGAGGCACAGGGTCAGACTGATTTGCATATGGCCATGTCTGAACTGGGGTGGTGGAGTGAGCTAAAGAATGATGATGGATTAAACCCAGATCAGTTGACTGGGGGTGAGTGTTTGATTTGCTCAAACGCTCCGTCCATCATCCCCTTTGGTATCGCTTTGTTCGCCCTAAGTTGGCAGGGTATGCCCAGACGTGGGTCCCTTGCTCACTTTGCCACTGGATTCAAGATAGCCTGGCTGATGAGGGTTATGAACCCGAAACCGGTCCCAGGATGCTTGTTTCCGGTCCAGGGAAGACATGGCTTGGCAGTTCGGGCTGGACTGTTCCCATGAGGCACAGGGTCAGACTGATTTGCATATGGCCATGTCTGAACTGGGGTGGTGGAGTGAGCTAAAGAATGATGATGGATTAAACCCAGATCAGTTGACTGGGGGTGAGTGTTTGATTTGCTCAAACGCTCCGTCCATCATCCCCTTTGGTATCGCTTTGTTCGCCCTAAGTTGGCAGGGTATGCCCAGACGTGGGTCCCTTGCTCACTTTGCCACTGGATTCAAGATAGCCTGGCTGATGAGGGTTATGAACCCAAAACCGGTCCCAGGATGCTTGTTTCCGGTCCAGGGAAGACATGGCTTGGCAGTTCGGGCTGGACTGTTCCCATGAGGCACAGGGTCAGACTGATTTGCATATGGCCATGTCTGAACTGGGGTGGTGGAGTGAGCTAAAGAATGATGATGGATTAAACCCAGATCAGTTGACTGGGGGTGAGTGTTTGATTTGCTCAAACGCTCCGTCCATCATCCCCTTTGGTATCGCTTTGTTCGCCCTAAGTTGGCAGGGTATGCCCAGACGTGGGTCTCTTGCTCACTTTGCCACTGGATTCAAGATAGCCTGGCTGATGAGGGTTATGAACCCGAAACCGGTCCCAGGATGCTTGTTTCCGGTCCAGGGAAGACATGGCTTGGCAGTTCGGGCTGGACTGTTCCCATGAGGCACAGGGTCAGACTGATTTGCATATGGCCATGTCTGAACTGGGGTGGTGGAGTGAGCTAAAGAATGATGATGGATTAAACCCAGATCAGTTGACTGGGGGTGAGTGTTTGATTTGCTCAAACGCTCCGTCCATCATCCCCTTTGGTATCGCTTTGTTCGCCCTAAGTTGGCAGGGTATGCCCAGACGTGGGTCCCTTGCTCACTTTGCCACTGGATTCAAGATAGCCTGGCTGATGAGGGTTATGAACCCGAAACCGGTCCCAGGATGCTTGTTTCCGGTCCAGGGAAGACATGGCTTGGCAGTTCGGGCTGGACTGTTCCCATGAGGCACAGGGTCAGACTGATTTGCATATGGCCATGTCTGAACTGGGGTGGTGGAGTGAGCTAAAGAATGATGATGGATTAAACCCAGATCAGTTGACTGGGGGTGAGTGTTTGATTTGCTCAAACGCTCCGTCCATCATCCCCTTTGGTATCGCTTTGTTCGCCCTAAGTTGGCAGGGTATGCCCAGACGTGGGTCCCTTGCTCACTTTGCCACTGGATTCAAGATAGCCTGGCTGATGAGGGTTATGAACCCGAAACCGGTCCCAGGATGCTTGTTTCCGGTCCAGGGAAGACATGGCTTGGCAGTTCGGGCTGGACTGTTCCCATGAGGCACAGGGTCAGACTGATTTGCATATGGCCATGTCTGAACTGGGGTGGTGGAGTGAGCTAAAGAATGATGATGGATTAAACCCAGATCAGTTGACTGGGGGTGAGTGTTTGATTTGCTCAAACGCTCCGTCCATCATCCCCTTTGGTATCGCTTTGTTCGCCCTAAGTTGGCAGGGTATGCCCAGACGTGGGTCCCTTGCTCACTTTGCCACTGGATTCAAGATAGCCTGGCTGATGAGGGTTATGAACCCGAAACCGGTCCCAGGATGCTTGTTTCCGGTCCAGGGAAGACATGGCTTGGCAGTTCGGGCTGGACTGTTCCCATGAGGCACAGGGTCAGACTGATTTGCATATGGCCATGTCTGAACTGGGGTGGTGGAGTGAGCTAAAGAATGATGATGGATTAAACCCAGATCAGTTGACTGGGGGTGAGTGTTTGATTTGCTCAAACGCTCCGTCCATCATCCCCTTTGGTATCGCTTTGTTCGCCCTAAGTTGGCAGGGTATGCCCAGACGTGGGTCCCTTGCTCACTTTGCCACTGGATTCAAGATAGCCTGGCTGATGAGGGTTATGAACCCGAAACCGGTCCCAGGATGCTTGTTTCCGGTCCAGGGAAGACATGGCTTGGCAGTTCGGGCTGGACTGTTCCCATGAGGCACAGGGTCAGACTGATTTGCATATGGCCATGTCTGAACTGGGGTGGTGGAGTGAGCTAAAGAATGATGATGGATTAAACCCAGATCAGTTGACTGGGGGTGAGTGTTTGATTTGCTCAAACGCTCCGTCCATCATCCGCTTTGGTATCGCTTTGTTCGCCCTAAGTTGGCAGGGTATGCCCAGACGTGGGTCCCTTGCTCACTTTGCCACTGGATTCAAGATAGCCTGGCT
This sequence comes from Calotriton arnoldi, assembly GCA_963921515.1. Taxonomy (NCBI): domain Eukaryota; kingdom Metazoa; phylum Chordata; class Amphibia; order Caudata; family Salamandridae; genus Calotriton; species Calotriton arnoldi. The sequence continues at coordinate 158,942 of CAWUFW010019711.1, read as the reverse complement.
GATGAGGGTTATGAACCCGAAACCGGTCCCAGGATGCTTGTTTCCGGTCCAGGGAAGACATGGCTTGGCAGTTCGGGCTGGACTGTTCCCATGAGGCACAGGGTCAGACTGATTTGCATATGGCCATGTCTGAACTGGGGTGGTGGAGTGAGCTAAAGAATGATGATGGATTAAACCCAGATCAGTTGACTGGGGGTGAGTGTTTGATTTGCTCAAACGCTCCGTCCATCATCCCCTTTGGTATCGCTTTGTTCGCCCTAAGTTGGCAGGGTATGCCCAGACGTGAGTCTCTTGCTCACTTTGCCACTGGATTCAAGATAGCCTGGCTGATGAGGGTTATGAACCCGAAACCGGTCCCAGGATGCTTGTTTCCGGTCCAGGGAATACATGGCTTGGCAGTTCGGGCTGGACTGTTCCCATGAGGCACAGGGTCAGACTGTTTTGCATATGGCCATGTCTGAACTGGGGTGGTGGAGTGAGCTAAAGAATGATGATGGATTAAACCCAGATCAGTTGACTGGGGGTGAGTGTTTGATTTGCTCAAACGCTCCGTCCATCATCCCTTTGGTATCGCTTTGTTCGCCCTAAGTTGGCAGGGTATGCCCAGACGTGGGTCCCTTGCTCACTTTGCCACTGGATTCAAGATAGCCTGGCTGATGAGGGTTATGAACCTGAAACCGGTCCCAGGATGCTTGTTTCCGGTCCAGGGAAGACATGGCTTGGCAGTTCGGGCTGGACTGTTCCCATGAGGCACAGGGTCAGACTGATTTGCATATGGCCATGTCTGAACTGGGGTGGTGGAGTGAGCTAATGAATGATGATGGATTAAACCCAGATCAGTTGACTGGGGGTGAGTGTTTGATTTGCTCAAACGCTCCGTCCATCATCCCCTTTGGTATCGCTTTGTTCGCCCTAAGTTGGCAGGGTATGCCCAGACGTGGGTCCCTTGCTCACTTTGCCACTGGATTCAAGATAGCCTGGCTGATGAGGGTTATGAACCCAAAACCGGTCCCAGGATGCTTGTTTCCGGTCCAGGGAAGACATGGCTTGGCAGTTCGGGCTGGACTGTTCCCATGAGGCACAGGGTCAGACTGATTTGCATATGGCCATGTCTGAACTGGGGTGGTGGAGTGAGCTAAAGAATGATGATGGATTAAACCCAGATCAGTTGACTAGGGGTGAGTGTTTGATTTGCTCAAACGCTCCGTCCATCATCCCCTTTGGTATCGCTTTGTTCGCCCTAAGTTGGCAGGGTATGCCCAGACGTGGGTCCCTTGCTCACTTTGCCACTGGATTCAAGATAGCCTGGCTGATGAGGGTTATGAACCCAAAACCGGTCCCAGGATGCTTGTTTCCGGTCCAGGGAAGACATGGCTTGGCAGTTCGGGCTGGACTGTTCCCATGAGGCACAGGGTCAGACTGATTTGCATATGGCCATGTCTGAACTGGGGTGGTGGAGTGAGCTAAAGAATGATGATGGATTAAACCCAGATCAGTTGACTGGGGGTGAGTGTTTGATTTGCTCAAACGCTCCGTCCATCATCCCCTTTGGTATCGCGTAATTGCCCTTGAGGAGCAGGTTCTGGGGGAGGGGGGATATCTAGAGCGTCGACAATTGGCTCTAGCCAACAGCAATATCAAGGGAAGCTCCTGGAGGAAGCTAGGTGTGCTTGGATGGCCTCTCAAAGTCGGATTTACCAATGGGGAGAGAAATCCGGAAAGCTGCTGCACTGGCTGTGCCAACAGGCTCTCAAGCCGATTCATATTCCTACCATTGGTGACTCTGATGGAGATATACTCACTGACCCTGCGGAGATCGCTAATAGCTTTGCAGGCTGCTACAGGGAGCTATATGCCAATAGAGATACCCTGCCCGCTGACCAGATGCAGAAGTTCATAGACTTATCCCTGAAGACCCTGTCAGCGATGGCTAGAGCATTGCTAGACGCTCATTTAACAGCTGAAGAACTAGCCAATGCACTGGCCAACTTGCATGCGGACAAAGCCCTAGGCCCCAATGGCTTCCTGTGTGAATTCTTCAAGGCATATATGCCACAACTAGGCAACCACTATCTTGCAGTGCTGCAGGCAGCCTTGGAGAGGGGGCACCTACCCCCAGACTGGTGCCATGCAGAGGTCGTAGTTTTCCTTAAGCCGGGTCGTTCTCCGGACCTCCTCTCTTCCTATCGGCTAATCTCATTATTAAATTTAGGAGCCAAACTCCTTGCTAAAGCCCTGGCTAAAAGGCTCCTGCCCCATATGCCTCCCAGAGCAACACGCCATAATATTCGCTCTGCCCATAATACCATAGCCGCTGTAGATCGCCTTGGTTGCCCGGCCCCCTTAATACTAGCTGACACCGACAAGGCCTTTGATTCGGTCAGCTGGACATATTTGTTTGCCCACCGGCGACGTCCAAACTTGGGCCCCCATTTTCTCTTGTATATTCACCTATTATACACTGACCTCACCGCTTCGGTACGCATGGATGGTGCAGTCTCCCCCCAGTTCCCTATTTGGCACGGCACCCAACAGGGCTGTCCCCTATCCCCACCCTTATTCACCCTGGCCAAGGAACCCTAGGCAGCTTGGGTGAGAGTTGGTGCCTTATTTCGGGGCTTTGAGTGGTCACTGGGTGTCTCCGACTGCATCGCGCAATATGCTGACAATGTCCTATTTTTTCTCTCAGACCCCCACTGGTCTGGCCCCAGGCTCCTTCGTATTATGCAAGTCTTCTGAGAATGCTAGCAAGTCTATCCTCTGGCCGCTGCATGGGATCCGCACTATAGTTAATGGGCAGCCGACCTAACTTTCACGGTCGAGGGCCTGGGAATCTTTCTGTTTGCCTCCCAATCCATCTCATGGGAGCGTAATTTAGCCCTACTAACGGAACAACTAAGGACGGAGGTTAAATCATGGTCGAGTTTGCCCCTGTCGCTCTATGGACGCTCCGCCATCTTTAAGATGGTCTCCCCCCCTGCCTCTTATATCAGTTACAGAACCACCCCTACCCGATACCCGCAGCATGGTTCAGACAGATAAATACACTCCTAAGTCAATTTCTATGGGGAGAAGGTGCAGTTTGAGTGGCCCTAGGCACGTGCTTCCAGTCCACCTACTGTGGAGGCATTGCTTCCACAGACATCCGATCCTACTATGCTGCTTTACACCTACAAGTCCTAAATGAATGGTGGTATAGTGCAAGAGATGATCCCGCCTATGCAATTGAGCGCTGGATAATGGGTAATACTTCCCTCTATACATACCTCTATAGCAGATCGGAGTTCCGGGCCTTACTGCCCGCGGCACGAGTTGTGCTACTGGTGTAGAGACAGTCATTGAGGCATATGGGATGGTGAGGGCACTTGACACACGAGACTCCTCTATGGCACAACAAATTCCTTCCCCAGTTATCAGGCTTATCCGGGTTCAGGGTGTGGGATCTTATAGGCATCTCCTCCCTGGGAATAGTAATGTATGACACGTCCCTTAAATCCTTTCAGGTTCTCCAGAATCATTTTACCATGCCCCATAGCCAATTTTATAAATACCTGCAGCTATGTCACGCCCTCTCCCCATACATTCAAAACCTTGAGGGACTCCCCGAATTTAATCCATTAGAAGGCAAATTACAGATTGGGGACCTTGGGGATCATAAAATAATTAAGATTTACCAATCGTAATAACTAATAGTGCATCCATGATGGGGGCCCTCTGGGAGGCTTGGCAACCTGGGTCAGACCTGGGTCAGATAGATGGCAATGATTGGACCGAGGCCCTGGAGTCTCCACGTGGCGTGGCTATCTCCTCGCGCCTACGCCTCATTCAATTTAAATATCTTCACCTTGCTTACTATACTCAACATCGGTCTGGAAAATGGGGTTAATAGCCTTCCCTACCTGCCCCCAGTGGGAACAGCGAGGGCACCTTCTTCCACACTGTATGGTCTTGCAGCACTGGCTAGGTTCTGGCGAGGGGTCATGACATGCTTGACTGAGGTCCTAGCCTGGGATTTCCCCATGACCCCGAAACTTATCCTCTTACATACTACATATGAGATAGGGGTAATGTTATGTTACGTTAATTTAATTTCTTAAGCGCAGCGGTTACCCTAGGGTGTCCTGGCACTGATCACTGCCTATAGATTGCTGGGGTGTATGGTGCCTATAGGGTGAAAAGCCAAGTCTTCAATCCTTTCCTGAAAGTAATGAGCTTGGTGGTGTTCCTGTGATGGAATGGAAGTTCATTCCAGGCCCTTGCAGCACCTGTGATAAAACTTTTACCACCCCAGTTGACTTTTTTGGCTGGGGGTACGATCACTCCTTTTGCTCCCATGGAGTGGAGGGCCCTTCTGGGAACGTACCATTGAAAACGCTGTTTCAGGTGGTCGAGACCAGCTCCCTGGAGGGCCTTAAAAACCGTGCAGATGGCTTTGAATTGAATCCGTAGTTTGACTCAGAGCCAATGTAGCTGTTTTAATTCTTTAATAACAGAGACAAACTTGGGTGTCCCAGTCAGCAATCTGGCTGCCGCATTTTGCACGAGTTGGAGCCTACTTAGGTGCTTTTTTTTGGATTTTTAGGTATAGACTGTTGCAGTAGTCCAACCGCGACATGATAAGTGAAGTAACCACTGTCCTGTGACTATCTGCCGGTAAAAATGACTTTATCTACCTTATCATTCTGAGAAGATGAAAGTTAGATGAGACAACCGCATTTACCTGGTCCCCGAAAGTAAGTTTGTTGTCAACTATGACCCTCAGATTCTTTGCTTTCTTAGTTGTTTCGGGGAGGGTCCCCAATTCTTCCAGCCACCAGTCTGGCGTCCAGAAGTTGGTATTGTTGCCAAAAATAATGACCTCCGTTTTGCTTGAGTTGAGCTTCAAGCAGTTCGTAGACATCCACAACCTGACCGCTTTCATGCAGCCATGAAATCTTCTTCCTGTCTCAGCCTCTTGCCCAGGCCGAAGTGACAGCACTATTTGCATATCATCTGCGTAAGATGTCAGCTGGAACCCAAAAGATCTTATCAAGGCCGTCAGGGGTGTCACATAGACATTAAAAAGTGTGAGACTAAGGGACGAGCCCTGTGGTACTCCACACGGAAGGGAAAAAGGTTTGGAGCGGACTTTATCTAAGTCCACAGTTTGAATTCTTTCTGTGAGTAAAGATTTCAGGAGGTTCCAGGCGTTACCTTGTACCCCGCCTTTTGATAAACGATTCATCAAAACATCATGATGGACCATGTCGAAGGCCGCAGAGAGGTCCAACATAATCAATGCTGCGTTACCTCCTTGGTCCAGAGCTTCTCTTATTTCCTCTGTTGATTTTATCAAGGCCAGCTCTGTGCTGTGCTCTGTTCTCAATCCATATTGCGTAGGGTATAGTATATTGTTTGTTTGGAGGAACGTGCTGAGTCGAGTATTCATTACATTTTTGATCATTTTAGCTGGTAGGGGGAGGCGAGGATTGGTCTGTCGTTGTTTGGGTCCTTACGATCAAGATTTTGTTTTTTTAGCAGCGGAAGAATGAATGCTATTTTCCAACTTTTGGGAAACTGGCCCGACTCAAACATGGCATTAAACAGTGGGGTGAGTGCCGCCCCAATAAGCTCTGGGACTTGTTTGATCATGGACACTGGGCATGGGTCATATGGTGAACCCGATCGGACGGAGGCCAGGAGATTAATAGAGTCCCGCTCCTCCAATGGTGCGAATCTGTCTAGAGTAGATTGTGACTTGGTTGCACTGTACGCCTGCACAGCTGAAACCCCTGTCTCCACTGTCTGGGAGAGCTTAAATGAGGAAAAGATGGCTTCCACCTTCTGCTGAAAGAAGGTGGCTATGTTCTCACATAGTTCAGGACTGCTCTGATTTTTAGGGGTGTCGGGCGTGGTCAGTTTCATTATTGTTTTAAAAAGTTTTTTAGAAGAGGATTTTGCCTGAGTGATTTGCGCTGTAAAAAACGTTGTTTTAGTATTAAATAGTAGTTTCTTATACAGGGTAAGGCTCAGCCTATAGGACTCTTTGTCAGCATTACTATAGCCTCTTCTCCAAGCGCGCTCTAAGCGTTTACAGGTGTGTTTTTGCTTCCTCCGTTCTTCAGAAAACCAGGGGGCTGATGGCTGAGAGCGCTTGGGGGTCCATAGTTTTGCTGGGGCTAATTTATTGCACGCTGTATCTATCCACTCAGTGTAGGCGGTGGTGGCGTCCTCTACTACTGAGGAAAGAGGGTGGGCCATAGTCTTGAGTAGATCTCCTAACTCAGAGCCTATCATTTTCTTCCAGGCTCTTGTTACTATCTCGTTTTTGGGCTCTACCTTGTGTTGATGGGGGTTGGGAGGTATCAGTTCGAACTGAATGGCGACGTGGTCTGTCCAGGCAAGTGGTAGCACCTCAGTACAGGTCAAATTAGGGTTATTGCTCCATGAGTAGGGCCTTCTACGAGTTGCCTTAGTTCCCCACCATTCATCACCTCTCCCAGGTGAATTGTGTCGGGGTCGGTGAGTGCTTCCAAATGGAAGTTGAAATCCCCAAGAACCCTGAATGAGTCAGAGCAAAGCCCATCCTCTAACAGAGTTCCGACGGACTCTAGGAAGCCACCTTTAGGGCCAGGGGGGTCGATAGAGAAGAATCCCCGTGAAAAGATTATGATGAGAAATAGGAAGACTAAACGAGAGTGCTTCACAGGCTGAGTTGGATGCTATTTGGAAGGAGGGCTATAGGCAGTTATGAAATATAATCGTCAGTCCTCCCCCTCTCCTGAGCGGTCTGTCTTGAGTGAAACACTGGAACCCCGAAGGTGTGGCTTTGGCCAAGTCCAGTCCTGAGTCTTTATCAGACCACGATTCCGTGATAAAAGCCAATTTTATATTATATTCTTCAATAAACAGTGCCACTCCGTGCTATGTTTAACCAGTGATCTTGCGTTTAGCAGTAGGCACCGCAAGGGAGCTGATTCCGCTCTTTTTGTAATCACTCCTTTCTTGAGTTCAAGTAGACTGGTGGAGTGATACATAATATGTGGAAGAGTTAGATGGCAGTTGGGACAGATGACTGCCTGTTCCTTAGCAGTTGCCCTGAGTGTTAAGCAAGGTCATGTCGAGTTCACACCTTTGGGGTTCCTGGCCAGAAGGTCATCCCTTGAATAAGCCAGTATTTCTGGCTTCAAAGAGCCAGGGGGACTGGCCCTGAGCCCATTCCGAGCGCGGACGGGCGCAGACGGGCTTGCGTTTGGCTGGCCAGCGGCGCGCCTGCTGTGCACGTCTGCTGCGCGGTCACGTCAGCGCGCCCATTAAGTAGCGTGTGGCTAAAAACAACTAGCCCGCTAACTTAAAAATGGCGGCCCCGTTCCCTTCACCCGATTCCCTTCTGATCGGTAAAGTGAGGCGAGCAGTAAGTAATACAATTCTATTCCCAGTGAAGATCGTTGTGTGACTGATTAAAACAAGTTAAAAAGCACATTAAAAGCTGTAAAATCCCTGGCGAGCCCTAACTCAGCTCAACAACCAGGAAGGCAGCGCTGCGCGGTCGCGCCAGCACGCCCATTAAGTAGCGTGTGGCTAAAAACAACTAGCCCACTAACTTAAAAATGGCGGCCCCATTCCCTTCACCCGATTCCCTTCTGATCGGTAAAGTGAGGCGAGCAATAACAGTAAGTAATACAATTCTATTCCCAGTGAAGATCATTGTGTGACTGATTAAAACAAGTAAAAAAGCACATTAAAAGCGGAAAAATCCCTGGCGAGCCCTAACTCAGCTCAACAACCAGGAAGGCAGTAATAGGTACAAATGCCTCCTGCTGTTCCTAGGTCTTACTCTGGCCAAGAGAGACATAGCGAGGTTATGGAAAGCTAACTCCCCTCCCCCGCTTGGCATCTGGAAGCAGAACTTGGATTTTTGAATGGGCCTGGAGATATCAATATTCAAGGCACGGGGATGCCCTCAGAAACACTACAACGCTGGGCCGACTACCGTAGCCTGCCCTTGGAGCCCCCGACCGGATAATAAACCGTGATCTTTGTTCCTGGTCATCGAGACAGTTTTATACCTTTGATGCAGCTGGGGCAGCTAGATGCAGGCAAGCTAAATCTGAGGAGCATGGTTGGGACAATGCACACTGGATTGTTCTGTTAAATAGTAGTTTGTCTTTGTTATGTATCAACACAGATAATTGTGCCATGACAATATGTAAAGGCGTATATACACTCAGATGGGGCCTTTCAGGCCATAACATGGCAGAAAATATAATAAAATATGTTTTGAAAAAGAAAAAGACTAACAATAAATCCTTTGAACTGCAAAAATAATTATATTTAAATTATCATTTCCTGGAAGTAAAGGGGGTTTAGCAACAGTTTCTTCTGCTCTAGAACAGTGGCAGCAGCCTTCCTCATGACCAAACAGACATAACTGAATGAGCAACTCCGTCTACATAGGTATGACAGCCCAACTCATGAAGAAGTTCCAGACAATCCAAGCTCATCCTCGACCTCCACAGATGGACGCACATGGCCCTTCACCTCAAGAAACTCCACTGGCTATCAGTCATGAAGAGATGCCAGTACAAGCTACAAACCCATGCATACAAGGCATTACACAATGAAGGACCTACTTATGTCAACCAACTCCTGACCTTTCACCAACCCACCAGGAAACTAAGATCCGGATCCCTCGCCCTAGCTGCCATCCGTCACATCCGCCGGACAAACAGCGGAGGCCGCTCCTTCTCCCATCTGGAGGCAAAGACCTGGAATGACCTCTTGCCCCTGCACCTCAGAGACTCACCATCGCTCCAGCAATTCAGGCAGGCCCTGAAGACATGGATGTTCAACTGATAGGAGAACAGGCAGTTTATCAGGCAGTGCCTCGAGACCCTCACGGGTGATGCAGCCACGCTGTACAAATACTGATTGATTGAGAATAATACAAAGAGAAAAAATACTTTTTAAACATATTAGGATAATTATCAGATGAGGTTATAGGACTAAATCAATATTACATTGAAGAATTTTCACCTATTTCTATAAATATAAACTTTTTGATTTTGTTTACATAATATATTGCAGACAGCAAGGTCAGTTAAGCTAGAATTTGATATTAACTTGCCTCTGGAAGGTAGTTTTGTAGATTAAAGTGGGATCAAAATAGAGAATAGGACTAAAGTACTGCTGGCCCCCGAATAGAAGGGGGCTGCAAACGGATGGGATATTTACAGTTTGTGGTAAATATCATTACTACACGGGTATGTTAAATACCTCCAATTCCTGTGTCCTCAAGAAAAATGAAGAATTACTTGCAGATTTTGTGCATTCAGTATCTATTGAATTATGTTAAGAATTTTTTTCCTCTGTATATTTCAGCAGGTTTGAGTGGCTGAAATGTTGCTGGCGGAAATTGTATAAAGGAGTGGTGTTTGCTGCAAAACCTATTCATCTGACTCTTGTGTCATCAGGGGTTTGTGCTGGGATCACAATGTATCCTATTGCTAGAACAGAGGCCCAAGTGGAAGAGAAAAATACTTGAGTTAATGTGATTCAACTCAGCTGTATATTCAAGTGTTTATGATCAAAAGTCATACATGTGCAAAGGTAACAGGAATCAATATTTGACCATCAAATTAAAATAATGAATATGCCATCTTTTCTGAATTTGAGGCAGAGACATAATTAATCCAGCTATGACATTAAAAAGATTAAACATAAGTAATAATATGCAAAATCAGTATTTAACACACCAGATTCCACATGATTTGACTTTTTTCTTAATCTGATAAAATTTAGCAGGCTTGATTTGCTCAAATCTGTTAGAGGAGAATCTGTGGCTAGTGATATTTGAGAGTAGTGGGGCAAAGCAGTGGCAGGTCTCGGGGCTAACGCATACATGCCATGGAGACTCATAACAACATAAGTAATTACTGACGTCGGGGGGTGCTCTCTGCTCCTCTCAGGCACACAAGCAGAGGCCCTACTGTCTTGATAAAATTCTCTCCAAAGAGTAGACCATTCGGGTCTCCTTGGGCATTCTTGTTAGCAAGGTCTCCCAATTTAGGGTTTATTCTCATTAAGATAGCTCTAGTATGCTCGGTAGTTGAGCCAGCATTGGCATTAACCAGGCCGTATAGAGCCCGTTGACTCCAGCCACAGAGAAGCTCCACGTCCACAGGGATACCTTAAATGAGGCTTCTTCCGCCAAATCCAGTATTCTGGCAAGTGGACCCAGAATGTTCAGCACTTTATCTTGACATTGCTTAAGGGAGCGCTCAAGCCCCTTTCTAGGGTCCCTTACTGTTTTAAAAAGAAAGGTCATTAATTCTGGGTCTAAATTATGCGTCATCCCTGATTTGTTATCACAGAAAGGCCTGGGGCATTCTGTTCTCATTAAATTTTGCATTTCCTTCTCAAGGGATTTGCGAATTCAGAACTTGATAAAGGTTGTTACGTGCTCCATGGGCCCCCAATCTGACCCTCTCGGATGTGTGATACAGGTAGGATTAAACATCTCCAAACTCGAAGGTTCCTTAATAGCCTTTAAACTAGAAAGCTGGTCCAGGTCCTCATGGAGGAAATCATTATCTAGGGTTTCTAGAGGATCGAAAATATATTCTTCCGCCTCATCCTCAAAGCCAATTCCTCCTCATCAGTTTGAAAACGGTGGTCTTTTGTGCCATGAAGGTCACTCAATATTTTTGTGCCGCGAGGGACACCGGTGCTAATTGCGCCAATATGGCTGCTTTTACCAGTTGTGCCGTTTTGGACACCTAGGTCATCTGTAGCGCTTATGCTACTCAAGGATTGCTCTCGCTCTTTTGCAGCTCTCAGGCTGCCAACAGGAGGAAGTTCATTAGTCAAGTGCCTGGTCTTTACAAGACCTTACCTCCATTTCTAGGCAAAGGGTTTTCCTCCTCTGAAAGGATCAGCAAGTCCTCCTTAGCAGAAGAAGCCCTTTTTCGTTTATTAAGAATGGCTTCCACCACCTCCTTCAGGGAGGATTTAAACTCCATCTCAAAAAGCTCATAAATATATTCTCATTGCGGAGAGTATCAACAGTTCCCTGTACTTCATTATCAGACATGATGTGTCCAAAAAAGAGGAAACTACTTTACAGGGGGCCCAAAGTATTAATGTGCCCTTTTTTCCTATCTTTTTTTTTATATGTCCCAAAAGGGTCTGAAATGTATCTGTCTGTTAGTAAATTTTCCTCCTACAGGCTCGGCTGATCGGCAGTTATGGGCTCACGCTACTCGTGTTGCTATGGTAATGCTTAGTGTTTCATGATGTTAACCCAAACAAACACGGCGCCTTTGGTCGTTAGTCCTGTTTCTATTTTAACTAAGAAGTGTCCCTTCGTAGATAATGCATCAAAGTGGACGTGCAAGAGAGATTTGGAGGGTCGCTGGTAGCTGCTTGGGCTAACCCTCGATATCCGCTCCTGCCGACAATCTCAAGGGCGTCTCCCTTGCCATCCGATTCCGGGAGGATTGGCATAGGCTGTGCGCCTTTATAGGACGCGCAGCTCAAGGAAGAGACTAGTGAGAGGCCATGGAGAGTGTCCCGAGCCCCTGCGTCCCTTCCGCTACCTCTCTAGTTTAAACGAGCTTAGCGGTTAAAGACAGGAAAGCGGGAAACCACAGGAAAATTCCTGTGTCTCCATCAGGCCCGGTTCTAGGGGGTGGGCCGGGTGGGCCAGGCCCACCCAAACATGAGCCTGGCCCACCCAAACATGAACCTTGGCCCTCGCAGTGAATCTGCCACCGATGTGCAACAACATTAAAAAATGTTCAGATAACCGGTGATTTATGATCCTGCTGGAGAGCAATCATTTGTCTGTTGGTAGTTTTTAAATGCAGATAAACTGAATTTTATGTGGATAGCTCAGGGAGTAACTGCCTTTGTCACAGAGATCCTTGTGTTAGTTGCAGTTCAGAAGTTACAATCCTAAAATAGACTTGACCTATGAACTGTCATCAAAGAGCTGCACACAAACTTCGCTTTTTTGTGTTGTGACATAGTTAGAACTTCTCCAGTCTTTCATTATTCTAATGTTGCTAAAAAGTTTGTTTGGGCAGTTATACATTTTTATCAGTAATGCCAACCCCCAACCACTGGAGTACTCTTTAAATCCTGAGTTTGTGCTTCTCCAGACCAAACCCTCGTAAAATATATAGCCCACCAGTATGGATGACATGTGATACCTATACCTTGTAATCCTCATTGGCTTATGTGACATTCCCCGTAGACTGATTTATTGTCTCTGTATAATGTGTGCGTGATGTAAAGTACTGTGACACCCTCCTCTGATATGAGTAGCGCTATACAACAAATGAAATGCATATGAGAGAGGGGCAACGGAGAGATGAGGGGCACTAGTGGAGGGTGGCAGTGAGGGAAGCCGAGGAGGAGGTCATGGGGTGGGGGAGCTACGGAGAATGATGGGCACTAGTGGAGGGTGGCAGTGAGAGAATCCGAGGAGGAGGTCATGGGGTGAGGGAACTACAGAGAAATGAGGGGCACTAGTGGAGGGTGGCAGTGAGGGAATCCGAGGAGGAGGTCATGGGTTTGGGGGGAGCAAGGGAGAGATGAGGGGCACTAGTGGAGGGTGGCAGTGAGGGAATCTGAGGAGGAGGTCATGGGGTGGGGGTGGAGCTACGGAGAGATGAGGGGCACTAGTGGAAGGTGGCAGTGAGGGAATCAGAGGAGGAGGTCATGGGGTGGAGCTACGGAGAGATGAGGGGCAATAGTGGAGGGTGGTAGTGAGGGAATCGAAGAGGTCATGTGGTGAGGGAACTACAGAGAGATGAGGGGCACTAGTGGAGGGTGGAAGTGAGGGAATCCGAAGAGGAGGTCATGTGGTGGGGGGAGCTACGGAGAGATGAGGGGCACTAGTGGAGGGTGGTAGTGAGGGAATCGAGGAGGAGGTCATGGGGTGGGGGGAACTACGGAGAGATGAGGGGTGCTAGTGGAGGGTGGCAGTGAGGGAATCCGAGGAGGTCATGTGGTGAGGGAACTACAGAGAGATGAGGGGCACTAGTGGAAGGTGGCAGTGAGGGAATCAGAGGAGGAGGTCATGGGGTGGAGCTACGGAGAGATGAGGGGCACTAGTGGAGGGTGGTAGTGAGGGAATCGAGGAGGAGGTCATGGGGTGGGGGGAACTACGGAGAGATGAGGGGCGCTAGTGGAGGGTGGCAGTGAGGGAATCCGAGGAGGAGGTCATGGGGCGCGGGGGAACTACGGAGAGATGAGGGGAACTAGTGGAGGGTGGCAGTGAGGGAAGGCGAGGAGGAGGTCATGGGGTGGGGGGAGCTACAGAGAGATGAGGGGCACTAGTGGAGGGTGGCAGTGAGGGAATCCGAGGAGGAGGTCATGGGGTGGGGGGCTACGGAGAAATGAGGGGCACTAGTGGAAGGTGGCAGTGAGGGAATCCGAGGAGGAGGTCATGGGGTGGGGGGCAGCTACAGAGAGACGAGCGACACTGGTGGAGGGTGGTAGTGAGGGAGTCTGAGGAGGAGGTCATGAGGGAGAGGGGCTACGGAGAGATGAAGGGCACTGTTGGCGGGTGGTAGTAAAGGTATCTACGGAGAAAGGTCATTGGTGGGGCCCCAAAAAGACTTTTGCACCAGCACTAAAGCAAGCCCTGTCATGGCCTTTCTGTTTTCGTTTATTTAATCAACAGTCGGGTGATTAGGACAACTGTGGAGCATACTTTAAAGTGCATGCTAATTACATTTACTGCTATATTCAATGTCTCAAGTTTGAAGGTGATTTTACTAATGTTTTTTACCAGGAATAATGAAAGTGGAACCGGATGGTGGCTGATATGGGGCTGGGGCCCAAGGTCAGCTGCGAGATAAGATGCACTGGAGAGGGGTGGTAGAAAAGTGGATAATCAAGCCTGTAAGGGAGTGCGCTGCAGAGTCAGGGGTGAGGTGGAGGTAGTAATGAAGAGGGATTCTCCCTGAAGGCTCGCAGAGAGGGTGCCCGAGTAGTGTCACTTGCCTGATACTCCCACCTTAGAAACCTCCTCTTCCCATCAAAGGGACATTACATGGAAAAAAAACACTTTTTGAGAGTGATAACATTTAGAAAGAGATTTGGAAAAGAGTGAGTTTTACTGGGCCTTGTAAGACTAAGGAGAGATAAAGGAGGGCCCAGACGCAGGCCTTGGTAGACATATAAGCGACAAATCGGGCCCGCAGTGGCCCACCCGAATGCACCCTTGGCCCACCCAAATAAAAGTTCCTGGAGCCGGGCCTGGTCTCCATAGCCCAGAGCACCATAAACTTACAATGAGCTAAAGCCATCAGGGATGGCTCTAGAGCATGTCTAAGGATGACATAAGTGGCCTAAATACATGCTTCTTAAAAAATGAAATATGAGGTTCATGAGTACAATTACCTCAAGGAAAGACTGAATAAAAGATAATAATAATAACCCAACCAGAAATTGGAAGGGAGTGAAGAAAAGAACACTGCAAAACTTACCTGAGAGATCTAAGGTAAGAGAAAACAGTTATAATAAGTACCAATACAAGCCATAGTAAAGCTAAAGCCTTATTGAAGGTACACTTAACTGTAGAGGAGCAGCGAATAAAAAAGGAAGATGCCTGTTTTCTATGGAGTTATATGCTGTTTTGAAAGTTCTTATTGGAATGTTTTTATTCATGATGTAATGTACGTTCTTTACAGGGATGCTTGTTGGGGCAGCAATAAAGGTTATTGCATAATGGTAGCCTCCGGTCTTGTAAGGAAATCTGGCCTATCTCTGAGACAATTGATAAACATAATGGTGCCCTTAAACCCTAATTCTATGGTGGCAGTGAAAGCATGAAGGGTTTACTGGACCTGGTAAAAGCTGAAACTGTGGTAAGTGCAGTTTAGCTGGTGCAGGAAACATTTCTTATTTGGAGTTTTCCTTTGTAACCTGGAGAATTACATGACAAATGATTGTGTTCCCACTGAATTTCTTGTGTATCTGAATTTTCCAAGATGTTTTTCTCTTGGTAAATATCAGCAGTTTTCAATTATCGAAGTTTATCATGGCAAATTCCAACGAGCGAGATGTTCACCACAAATCACGGAGCACTAATCCCTGCGCAAACAAATCCTTCTTTGAGGATCACAATCTACCCTCCACCTGTACTCAGGTCTGCTCTAATGGACCAAACAAATGTGCTTTCATGAACTGCCTTAAAATGCCGGAAAAGAATGGATATTTTTTTTTCTGTAAACAGCGCGACATTATTTACATTTTATTACACTGCAGATATCAAAATAAAATAAGGTATTATCATTTTACAACAGATGGTTTATTTCTGATCTGTTCATAATTTGTGCATCGCTGCATTTTTTTCGCGCATGTATATTGAAGCATTAAAAGATCGAAAGTACATGAGAAAATAAATGGTCTAAAAATTAATTCACATTTCGCATTATGTAATTTTTGTGTCTATGAAAGTGTTTTATTGTTATTTGTGTATCTAGAAAATTATAGTATCGATCTATGTCTAATATCCATAATCTGTCAAAAGTATTTGGAATGTTATCAAGAAACCTGAATATTGCAGTTGAGAGCAGCTGATATTTGTGAGGATTCACAATAGAACAAAAAAGATGTCTGTCAAAGTACACAAGAAGTCTATGCGAAGGTGACTAAACTGAATAGTAGCAGGCATTGCATATCAATGGTAAACCTAGAAACACAAAGCTCAGAATACATTACCAAAACCATATGCCTATCCACACCACAAAATACATGGGTATTGGCAGATCAAACATACCATATCCGGTCAGAAGGAAACCAAAACGAACATCAAAAAGGGATCACTGACATAATATCGACGACAACAATATCGACCTACCAGAATATTGTTTCAAGAATATCGATGGACAAAATATCGACATCCGATCTCTACAAAGGTAAGTACAAAAATATCGAAACCAAAATATCGTTGTTTAAAATATCGTTGTTCAAAATATCGTTTTTTTTTTAAATGTCTTAAAAATAATATTAAATGAATTAAATAATAAATATAATTAATAAAAACATAGTTAGAATTATTTAACAATTTAAAAATTCTAAATAATAAATGTAATATAAAAATAAATTAAACATACATATATAAAAAATTATATATATATTTACTTAATAATATTAATAAATAATTATTTTATTAAATTATAAAACGTTACAAACGTAATAAAAATTATAAATATATATATATATATATATATATATATATATATATATATATATATATATATATATATATATATACATAAACCTGTAAGATAAATATAAAAATAAATTATATATATAATAAAATAAAATATTAAAATAAATATTTATCTTTAAAACAACATTTTACACTACATTAACTAAAACAGTAGGGAAAATATTGGATAGCGTAGGGCATAAAATTACTATTCCCACTCCAGGGAGTGCAACAGTAGGGAAAGTGTTGGAAAGCGGAGAGGAATAATTTACTATTCCCACTCCAGCAAGTGCAACAGTAGGGAAAGTGTTGGATAGCGGAGGGGAATAATTTACTATTCCCACTCCACAGAGTGCAACTATAGATTGATTGATTGATTGATTATTTATTTATTGTTCAGATAGTTAAAACCATAACAATATTACAAAACACTGTTTAAAAATGAAAGAAGAGCAAATTGCATAAAAGTTACGTATCTCTTAAAAAAAATCATAAAATGTATATAATTATTAAAATATAGTGCATAATTTATCCATTACTCGGATTTGGCTTTCAGTTCTCGTTCATGGAATCATAAAAATGTAACCAATTTACAGTTCATTTGGGGGTCGGTGGAATCTAGTTCTCTTATAATAGCTATTCTGCAAGACTTTATGCCTCTATCCAGAAATGCTCGCCGTAAGATTGTAGTTCGTGCTGGTTGCAGTATCTTACAGTGGCATACAAGATGAATCAGATCTTCCTTTTGTAGCCACAGTGCCGGCAATTTTCGTGTTCCCTTTGTACCCAATGAGGAGCTTCTGCAAGAGTAGGAAATGCCCAAACCTTAATGTAATTAATTTTCTTTTCACATAGATCGAGAAAGTGGAGTCCAAGTAGGCCGCTTGTTTCAGTATTTTATACGAGTTAATCACTGTCCACGAATGAGATCTTGTCGAAAAAATGTCTTTATCAACCAGCAGCGAATGGAACTTTGCAGCCTTATTTAATGTTAATTTGAATGTTTGGTAGGGCATTTGCTTATTCCACAACTCGTTTGTGCAGGTAATCCTTAATGCATGTTCCAGGAACTTGTGGGCTGGCGAGTGTTTGTCCTGCTCCATTTCCTGCCAAAGGGAGTTATTAAGACTGTTGACCTCTACATTTTGCTTTATTTGGTACCATACTTTTATATATGAGTAGAGTCTACCCAGTGTTTCGTTTTTTAGCCCAAACTCCAGGCGCATTTGTGCTGGAGAGGCCGTCTTCGGGAGTTCGAGAACTTTTTGTAAATGCTCGTTATCAGTCTGTTTAAGGTTTGTGCGTCCTTCCCATGCATTGCGGCACTGGCATACGATAGTGAAGGTAGTGCTTTAGCTGAGATTATTGTCAATATGGGTTTCAAAGATGGACCCTCCAGTTTCTTTACAAGTGTTTTAAGGGCAAATGTTAAAGCTCCCGCTCGTTGCGTCATATATATTATCTGGTCTCGAAAAGATAATTTATGATCGATATAGAATCCCAGATATTTGTAACATGATTCTCTCTCCAATAAATTGCCTTTTACTCTAATGTGGTGAGTCAAGGCTGCTCGATTAGTAATAAGCATGGATTCGGTTTTTGAAAGGTTTAGTTCCAAGTTATTTATCGACAAGAATTCGGAGAGTTCATTAAGTAGTCTTGTCAGGCCTACCTTGGAGAGTCTTAAAAGGACGATATCATCTGCGTAGGCGAGATGCGACAGTTGCTAATTACCCAGTTTGGGGGAGTGTGAGTTGATTCCATCGAGCTTTCCTGAGAGGTCTGAAATGAATAGATTAAATAGATGCGGTGCCAATACGCACCCCTGTTTCAGTCCTGTGTTGGTATACACTTTCCTGGATATTCTTTCTCCATTTCCGAGCTTCACACGCACCCAAGTATCTGTATAGAACAGCAGTAAACCCTTCAATAGTTTATCCGGTATACCCCTGGATTTTAATTTAGACCACAAAAGTTTCCTGTCTATGCTGTCAAACGCAGCTTTAAGATCGATATAGCACAGGTGAAGATCCTGTTTTCTGCTTTTGCATCTTTCTGCGACCAGCAAAATGCACAGAATGTTTGTAATGGTTCCAATGCCCTTCCTGAATCCAGTTTGATTTTTCGGTATTAAGTTACATTCTCTAGACCAATCCTCTAGCTCTTTAAGGACTAATGTGGCAAAGTATTTGGCTTCAACATCCTGTATGGCGATTAACCGGTAGTTTTTTGGACTGGATCTGTCGCCTCCTTTATAAATGGGAGTAATGATTGAACCCTGCCAACTATCCGGGATCTGGTTGTGAAGTTCAACGTCGATATAAAGTTTTCCTAAGATCGAGCTCCAGTATTCGGGATCATGTTTGAAGGTCGCTTGGTGAATGCCATTTGGACCAGGAGCGCCATCGTTTTTCCCTTTCTTAATTATATTTGTTATTTCTTCAGTTGTATACGTCAATTGTTTGATCTGTGACTTCAATTCGCTTTCGGAAATCTGCTTCACATTCTGCAATTGGCAATTTTCTGTGTCTTGTAGATTGTCCTCCTTAAATTTATCCCCAAGGAAGTTGACCCATTCCTGTTCTTGTATGTACGAGATTCTCGCATTTCGATGTCTTATCATCTTGTTTATTGTCTGCCAAAATTTGGAGAGGTTGGAATGTCTCACATTATAGATCATTTTGAGCCAAAAACTCTCGGCCTTCAATTTTTTAAATTCCCAAACACCTTTTTTAAATTGCTTCCTGAGTTGTTGGAATGATTTCCAGCTTAACCCCTTGGATTTATCTGTTCGCATTTTCCTTTGGGCTTTCCTCAATGCTTTCTTTAGCTTATGCAGGTCTCTCGGTAGATTATTTGTCTGTCCATATATTTTTTCCCTATTATTTGAAGCTTTCATTGTTTCTGCTAAATTATTTAGAAATCGCGACAAAGCTTGTATTTGGTTAGTGGTTTCCGTTGTTTCTTCTGCCAAGAGACTCTTTATTGTTAAAAACAAATCTGCCTTGTTTGTGTTTGACCATTTCAGACGTTTTAAATTATTTTAGGTAATTTCACCCTCTGGGGCGTTAGTGAGCTGATGTCTTGGTGTATTCAGGTTAAATATGACATGCTGTATTGCGTGATCACTCAAGGTGGTAAATTTTATGTAAAAGCGAGCCAAAGATTGAAACAAAGGAAGGGTTATAAGTGCAACAATAGGGAAAGTGTTTGATAGCGGAGGGGAATACTTTACTATTCTAACCCCAGCAACTGCAATAGTAGGGAAAGTGTTGGATAGCGGAGGGGAATAATTTACTATTCCCACTCCAGCAAGTGCAACAGTAGGGAAAGTGTTGGATAGCGGATGGGAATAATTTACCATTCCCACTCCAGGGAATGCAACAGTAGGGAAAGTGTTGGATAGCAGAGGGGAATAATTTACTATTCCCACTCCAGCAACTGCAACAGTAGGGAAAGTGTTGGATAGCGGAGGGGATACAATTACTATTCCCACTCCAACGAATGCAACAGTAGGGAAAGTGTTGGATAGCGGAGGGGATAAAATTACTATTCCCACTCCAGCAAGTGCAACAGTAGGGAAAGTGTTGGATAGCGGAGGGGAATAATTGACTATTCCAACTTCAGGGAGTGCAACAGTAGGGAAAGTGTTGGATAGCGGAGGGGAATAATTTACTATTCCCACTCCACCGAGTGCAAAAGTAGGGAAAGTGTGGATAGCGTAGGGGATAAAATTACTATTCCCACTCCAACGAATGCAACAGTAGGGAAAGTGTTGGATAGCAGAGGGGAATAATTTACTATTCCCACTCCAACGAATGCAACAGTAGGGAAAGTGTTGGATAGCGGAGTGGAATAATTTACTATTCCCACTCCAGCAAGTGCAACAGTAGGGAAAGTGTTGGATAGCGGAGTGGAATAATTTACTATTCCCACTCCACAGAGTGCAACAGTAGGGAAAGTGTTGGATAGTGGAGGGGATAAAATTACTATTCCCACTCCAACAATTGCAAAAATAGGGAAAGTGTTGGATAGCGGAGGTGAATAACTTACTATTCCCACTCCAGTAAAATAATAAACATTAATTAACAAATACTTAAATAATAAAAAATAATTTACCTCTCACCAAATACCCCTATAAATAACACCACCACAATGGTTAAACATGACAAAATTAACATAATTGCTTAACAATTAATTAATTAACTAATAACAATATACAAAAAAATTAAAAACAATGAGTAATACATTAATTCATACTATTAAGACTATAAAATAACAATAAATAAATATTATCTGAAAAAATTAAAAATTATATTAATTCTTCATTTCTTGCCACACTACTCCCCTCTAAATACACAACTCACTCATAAAAAATTGACACAATTTACAAATTGACCAATTAATTATTAATAATTAATAACCAATTAATAATTAATAAATAACAAATTATTTAACAGAATTAACAACATGAAATATTAAATACACAAATAGTAATCAATAAAAATTATTAATTAATTAATGATAATTAAATTACTTCCCACCCTACTCCCGTATAAACCCACAACCCGCTCTTAAAAAAATAACACAATTAAGATATTTACCAATTAATTATTAATAATTAATATCCAATGAATAACTAATTAATAACAAAATATTTAACACAGTTAACATAAAATATTAAATACATAAATATTAATTAATAAAATTATTAATTAATTAATTATAATTAAATTACTTCCCACCCTACTCCCCTATAAACCCACAACCCGCTCCTAAAAAAATAACACAATTAACATATTTACCAATTAATTATTAATAATTAATAACTAATTAATAACAAATTAATTAACACAATTAAAAATATAAATTATTAAATACAAAAATATTAATTAATTAACATTATTAATTAATTAATTTTAATTAAATTACTTCCCACCCTATTCCCCTATAAACCCACAACCCGCTATGGAACTAAAACGCAATATTTAATTTCTTAAAAAATTAATAATTTCTAAAAATGTATTAATAAATATATTATAATTAAATTACTTCCCACCCTATTCCCCTATAAACCCACAACACGCTACGGAACTAAAATACACAAAAATTACTTAACATAAAATTAATTACTTCTAAAAATTTCAGACATACATTAGGAAAATAAACTATACTTTTAACTGATGTACTAAAATACACAACACTAAAATAAATTTCGATATTATTAACAACGATATTTTGACTAACGATATTACTAACTTCGATATTAACAAAAACGATATTTCTTACCTGCATGTCGATATTCTGGTCGACGATATTCTTGCAGATCGATATTGTGTCACATCGATATTTAAACATCGATATTATGGCATATCGATATTTAAACATCGATATTATGACTCTATACCATCAAAAAGACTAGAGGGCTAAGCACAATTTAATAGGTGCACAAAAACACACCTAGACACTTCCTACTGAAAATAATGGTGCCAAAATGAAGTCCTCCCATAACTGTCACGGAGGCCGAAACTGAACCCACCCCAAACCTAAGCTTCTAACTGGTCAGATACGTGCACATGGCCAAAAAAGACAATCGAACATTGTGCTAGTCTCATATAACATAAAACACATAACCACGCAGTCAAGGTCGTCATAACATTCAGAACATTTTCACACAATCAACCAGTAAAGCAGAAAAAATATAAACCATAGACATACACCTCCTAGTTTCTGCTACTCGGATATCTAAGTTGCAGCATATGCACATGAGAGAAAAGACAAGTGCACCAACAAGGTGGAGGTAACACAAGAAGGTGTAGACCAAAGCTAAATGACATACCTGATACACAAACCATATGCATGCACCAATGATAACCATACAAACAGTCGCGGTCCGTGTAGGAGTGCCGGCCGGGCGAGGACGTGGGGCGGGGGAGGGGCAGGGTGGGGGGTAGCAAAGTACGGATTACGGACCAATACAGGTAAGTAAACATTTAAATCAATTAAACAAATTTTGTTGCGCGCACTGCATCACATTTGGCGATGCAGCGCTCACAACGAAATTCGTTTTATTGATTTAAATGTTTACTTACCTGTATTGGTCCGTAATCCGTACTTTGCTACCCCCGCCCCACATCACCGCCCGGCCGGCACTCCTACACGGACCGCGACTGCATACAAACCAATCTCTTAACATTTTTTTTAATAAAAAAACAGTTATAGCATGCAGTATTATTTTTGCCTATTTTTTCTCGTTGATAGCAGTGGTGTTTGGTCACTGGAAAAAACTTGGTAGGCAAAGAGTTTCTTATTTGTATACTCTTACAAGCTGTTCTATGGAGCAGGAAAGCCAGACACATCACATTCACAATAATAAGCCTAGCCCACAAGGCAACACCCCTGTAAGTAAAGTTGTCTATGCACCAAGACAACTCTAGGGACCAGTACCATGTTCATGTCTGTAATAAGAATTATGCCAAGGGAGCATTAGATATACTGAAACTAACAACTCCACACATTTTAAGCACATAGGCTTTCTATCTGCTCACAGGAAACCAAACCTTCTCTAATGGAGCATGGGCCATGACACAAAGGATGGCACATATGACACAGTACTGAGATCACTACAAGCTGTTGTTGACTGAATTCTAATCACTTCCTCACTTACAAACAATCTCATACTTCAGAGCACGTGATCTAAAGCCAATATCACCTCCACCTGCAATGTGGTGCAATTAAGTAACGCAGGACAACTGCAAGGACAGGATGCCACAAAGCTCAGACAATACTGCGTTAAGCTCAACTGTGAGAAAGGCAAACAGCTCCAGGAGCTGTAGACCTCCAGCCCAAAACAATTCTAACAGCCATGAGCTGATCTTAAAGCATCCGGACTCTGTTAATTGAATGTTGCAACCAGCACTCTACCTAAATACACTCCAAGTGCCTCACACATGTGGCCACTACGGTCAAAGAGAGCACCAGCGGCTGCTCCAGCTCTACAACTACACTCAGGAAGGCCACAAGGTCTAGACAAGTGTCACTTGGCAAGATCACCAATTTAACCAAAGATGAAAGTCCTTGCACAAGTGAGGTGGCCACATTTAAAGCTCTACAATTCAGAGCCAAAGTTGAGTGATCTGCAGGAATCTAAATGGATGCCTACTACAATCCTCTCTGTGTTCAGCAAAAAAGAATTACATCATGACATGACTCTGTCATGTGGTCACATTATAGGCCCGAATAAAAACACCACCATTTTACATGCTCATGTTTTCAAGTTGTCTTCTTTTCTTAAAAAACAATGACATTTGATGCACATTCGTTTGTGTGCCTGTGCAGGATAATATTCTCTGAACTAGCTTTGCTTACATTTCCAGTTCATAGGGCACATTATCAAATACCTTGAACATTTTGTACGAGGGCGAAGTGCAGTAAGCAAAATATTGTAATTTGTTATTGTCCATTCGGCAACAGAGCTATCACAAAAGAATAAACAATAGCGGCCTGACTGGGGCTTCAGCATAGCAACATGGATGATGTTTATTATATGAACAACATCAGTCCCTTGTTTAGACAGAGGAACATTTTGCTGACACTTAGAAGTCACCCCATGCTGGAATTCCAGCCCAGCTGATTCCTGTTTACCGCATGCAAGGGATGCTGCCCAGCTCTCCACTAGGACGGGCAGCCTGATGACACGTACCCAAAGGTAAAGGTGGAGTTAGATCACCCTACAGGGATTTGGCAGATTCACCCACCCTAGACACACAAAAATAGGTAGTACTAGGTAGGAATACAATATATAACAGTACTTATATGTAAGCATATACTCTCTGTAACAACAAAATTGTCGAACTGTTTATCTTTTTAACCATTCTTGTTATGCTAATAACTTTATTATGTCTCCTATTGATTATTGCAGCGCACACATATTTTACTCAAGAAACACAATGCTTCAATAAATATTAACTAAATGAAAAGGTTCTAGATCTGTTACCACGATTTCCTTGGGGAGTTAGGGTTGTCATGTTCTGAGGTTGCACTATCCATTTGTTACCTTGTCAGGTTAGGGGTACAGAAGATGCATTGTGAGCTAGCAGGACTAATGCCAACATATCCTGATGGTGTGTGTAGAATCAGTCTTGCACAGTTCTGATGTTTATGTTGTCCAATAAACGAAACGCACAGTTTTTACTGAGAAAGTATAAGCCGTCTCAAGATCAAATAAAGAAAGATGAATCTCCTGGTATAGTAGTGCCTAACACAGAGTTAGATTAGGAGGGAGGCCACATGAATCTTTCCATAGATCAAGTTCAAAAACCATAGAATGGAAATACGCCACAACTTTTAAAACCGCAAGGAAACAAACCATTAGAAGTGATAAGGACAGGGGATGTGGCCGAGCCGGTGACCAAGATGGCCACCTGACTCTGAAGCTCCGGGGCCTTCGCTCGCATAAGCCCACCCGCCGCGCTTCTATAGACGGCTGAAGATCGCGGAATTGCGGACTGTGGCATCGCAAGTGAGCGGCGTTAGAATGAGCCGCCCACCGGTTTGAACAAAGGCTGCGGTGCGAGGGTACGGCCATCGCTCTCTCGGGCCTGACGCCGCCCTCGGAGGCCCCGAGATGACAGGGGTCTTGGGTGAGCCTGAGGGCGGGGCCCAGGGAGTGCGGCGCGGGCCTATGGACCGATCCTGCAGCACACCTCAACTGAGCAGTATGATATCACCCATCCAGTGAGGTGCACCACACTAGATCCTGCTCTTGACGATTCTGGGACCCATAAGTGAGTGCGCATGCCAGAGGGACGCATAGAATTGGAGGTGAGTGATTGACTTGGCCTGGTGATCGATTGCGCTGCACTCTGGGTGGTGGATAAGCATGCTGAGCCCTCGTTAACGTTTACTAGCCCCAACGTGGATGGTGGGGCGCCACAGCTGACTACGGCACTAGCCTAAGTATCAAGCACGCTGAGCGCTCCTTGCACCCTCCTTCCTACCCACCCGGTTATGCCGGTCGACCCATCCCCGGCATATGCTCCCCCTGGACGTATAAGCTGCGGTGTGTGACCACAAATGAGCTGACTTGTTTCTGCAGATAGGGGCTGCTACACCAATAACGTATATAATAACACTCTACTCTTAAGAGATCCGGACTTTTTACCTCGCACGCCTTGTTGGGAACGGCCGGATGCGATGGGGCGAACGGATCCTAAACAGTGCCAACTGAATTTCGATGCTGCAAAGACTTCCAGACGTGAGGGGACTGAATGCCCCTCCGAGGCTGAAACCCAGCCATTGGAAGGCGCAGCCACCATTATGGCCGAACTGAGAGCCGGTTTCCAGGCCAATGATGCTCGCCTCGACACCCTTACATCTCGATTGGATGACATTTACGGGTGCCTAGACACTCATATTGGAGAGGCTGAGCAGCGCATATCGGCATTGGAGGACTTGCAACCTAACATCCACAAGCTTCTGGAGAGAACTGAGACCCTTCTCAAGACACTGGCTGCCAAAGCTGAAGATTTGGAGGCACGCTGGCGCCGCTATCCGTATCGCGGGCGTGGCCGAATCTACGAATACTGGCCCTATGGCTAAATTTGTGGAGACAGTCCTGATAGATCTCTTTGGCAAGGAGGCCTTTTCGAATACATTCACTGTTGAGAGAGCACATCGAACACTAGGGTCGCGTCCGGTACCGGGAGCTCCCCCGAGATTGATTATAACCAAAATCCTCAATTATCAGGACCGCAATGTGGTGCTGCGACTGGCCGGTGAGCGAGGCTCGCTCTCCTATCAAGGATCAGACATAGCGCTCTTTCCAGACTTTACACCAATGGTGCAAGAGGCGCGACGCAAGTATGCAGACATCAAACGCACCTTGTAAAAGGCGAATATCAAATATGCGATGCTGTATCCGGCTCGACTTCGTGTTCAGTTGGGCAGCAAAGCTCATATTTTCGAAACTCCCGATGATGCCGTGAAGTTCTGGAAGCATCATCAAAACACAAGTGACCTTCAGAAACATGGTGGGGACAGAGAGTCTAGATCCTAGCAGCATGTTAGTGGCCCTCGATTTCAACATTGTCACGGTTGTCCTTGCGCCCAGCCGCCTACAGACAAAAACTCTACGCCGCAGCTGCAACTGAATCGACGGAGTGATGGCGTCAATCCGTGAGTTATGAATATACTATGAACATTTACACAGAAATAAACATTACCAGCCGCACAAATGTCTCGAATGAGGCGGGACTGAACTTAGTTACTATGTTTGTCTTTCACAGTTGGCCCCTCAGGAGTGTTGCCTACCCCCCTTGGAAAGTCTTTCCTACTGTTTCCCCCCCCCTTTTTTTGCAAGGTTCACAAGGGGATTTACCGGGTGCTTTTTTTGCATGTATCCGATGTGGGTGGGGGGTGGGGTGGGAAGTGTTCTTGGGTATTATCAATTATGTTCAATTTTGGTACAGAGTAATGTTTCCTCGATTAGGTGATCATATGGATATCGCACAGCTGCAATATGTTATAGTTCAAGTCACCCCGGCTACATGAGCCCTCCAAATACGCGCAGCACAGGCTTGCATTTCAAATGTCTATCTTGGAATGTTAGAGGGCTCTCGAACCCCAGGAAGGGGCGTCAAGTCTTAGCTTACATGTCCAGACACTCCATCCAACTAGCTTTCCTGCAAAAGACACATTACGCTCCACTCCCGGTGCACCGATTTGCATCGACATAGGGCAATAATCGCTTCTTTGCCAGTTATAGTACATACTCTCGCGGGGTGTGCATTCTAATCCATTGTTCGCTCCCCTTTCTGGCTAAGGAAGTGGTGACAGCTGAGGAGGGCAGGTACATTTTGGTGTTGGGCACACTGGGTGGTGAACCACTCCTATTAGTCAATATATATGCACCAAACGTAGATACTACAGACTTCTTCCCTAAGATTGCCATGCACATCATGCGACTAAACGTTGGCAACATACTAATGGGGGGAGACTTCAACCTTACTCTAGATTCCACCGCAGACACAACAGGACCGGGCTATATTACTAAGCTGCATGCGATACAGGGCCCGACCACGCTACTAGAGTCCGCACTATTGTCTGATCCCTGGAGAGCTCGACACCCATCTGGTCATAACTACTCCTTCTATGGAGCATGGCTCCTGGTCGTGAATAGACCATTGGTACCTTACACTCCGATTTTTACTGGCGGTCCAGACAATTGACTATTTGCCTTGAATGCTGTCAGACCATTCCCCGGTTCTCCTCACAATGGAATTGCCCACAATACTGCAACCATACATTCTGTGGAGGTTCCCTACTGAGGCCCTACTCGACTCGGTTTTTCATGCCGAAGCGGGGGAGGCCATTCGGGAATTCTTTCGGTTAAATGAGGGCATAGTGGCTCTACAATCTACTCTATGGGATGCCGTTAAGGCATATATAAGAGGGGTATGTATATCCAAACATGCTGGGGTACTGCGTTCCATATGAAGAGACCTAGAGGTGATAGAGGGGAAACTTAGGGACACAGATGTAGCTGCACAAGCGACCGCTTCACCCTTGACACTACATGACCGAGCGACATTGCTGACAGAGTTCACTGACCTAGTGGCCCGCGAAGTCAAATATCTAGGCAAATATGCTAAAGATCGACTTTACGGCGAAGGGGAGAAACCCGGCAGAACGCTCGCTAGACTACTTCATCTTCAACATCAATCAGCATACATTACGCACCTAGACATGGACAATGATGTCACGCTGACGTGGGGAAGTGAAATTACTGCCGCTTTTTCATCTTACTATGCTCACTTATACGCAATGCGTAAACCCCCAGCGGGGCAGGCCCTTACAGATTATTTGAAGGAAGTGGCCATGGTATGGATAGACAAGGGGCAACGCACTTTTTCGGCCACCCCAATAGATGAAGACGAAATGAAACAAGCAATCAACGACCTTGCCAGCAACCGAGCCCCTGGCTCGGATGGTCTAGCAGGAGAATTTTACAAAGCCTATCAGAACATACTGGCCCCCCATCTGCTGGAAGTATATGACGAGGCCCTGCAGAAAGGAGCTCTCTCTCCCACTATGCTGGAAGCTATAGTTACACTCTTACTCAAACCTGGTAAAACGCCCCGCAGTTGCACATCCTACAGGCCATTATCGCTCCTTAACCAGGACTACAAGATTTTGGCCAAAGTCCTAGCCACCCGCCTTTCACTATTAGTTGATAAAATGATATGCCCCTTCAAGCTGGGTTTGTCCCTGGACGCTCCACTACAGTAAATTTGCGTGCTATATTCGCTGTTACTAACTAGCTGGAACCCGCTCTTCCAGCGGCAGCGGTCTTACTCGATGCTGAGAAGGCATTCGACTCCCTGGAATGGCCTTTTCTTTACGGGTATTGCAGAAACTGGGGGTCCCAGTTGGGTTTGTCAATTTAATCCGACTCTTATATGCCGCCCCGTCGCCTGTCTTAAGTTAAATGATGAGATGACCTCTCACTTTCCTCTGACGCGTGGCACCAGAAAGGGATGCCCCCTCTCACCTCTATTATTTATTATAGCCATGGACCCCCTGGCAAGGCACATTCAGGAGAGGCATCTCCATCGTGGACTGCAATTCCATACGGGCCCTCTCGTAGCCTCATTCTATGCTGACGTTGTGATGCTGTTCGTGCGAGAGCCAGGCACTAATCTGTCCCCATTGCTGCATGAGGTGGTCCGCTTCCGAGTGTACTTGGGGCTAGTTATCAACTGGACCAAATCATAGGTCTTCCCACTAACACTGGCCACCACCCAGGATGATGCCGAGTTCCCACTTAGATGGTGTACTGACCCTCCGAAATATCTCGGTATTTTTTTGCATTGTAGCGCACCGGAAGTGATTCGCCTCAATTACGGACCTGCGATTGATATTCTTACAATGCAAATTGAACGGTGGATTAAACTCCCTCTCTCTATGGCAGGCAGAATCGCCAATATGAAAATGGTGGTACTTACATGTTTTTTATATCTTTTCCTAAACATTCCCATTGCACTTACCGTGAGATTTTTTGATACGTTACGGACTTTACTTACTCGACTCATATGGGCTGGAAAGCAGCCACGTTTAGGTTGGGGCACCCTAGTCATGCCATATGAACAAGGAGGATTTGGGTTCCCTGATTTATATTTATACTATCTCATCGCGCAAATCCACGTCACATATTATTGGTATCATCCCGATGCCCGCCTCCAATATTTAAAACCAGAATGATCTCAGATATATCCTAATCTGCTATCACCTATATTGCCGCAAGGCCTACCTCATAGCCCCACTGAAATCCAGACATTATCCACTGCATGCTGGTCATGGTCCAAACTACGGCGATACTTACAGGCAGATTTCCTATATTCCGCGCATATACCCTTAGCTGACAACCCCTGGATACCCCCCACAACAGAAACTCTTACTAAGCACGCGCTTGACAGACATGGGTTACGCACTGTGGGAGATTTTTTTAGGGGCTCGCAATTATGCACCGGTGGAAAGCTCACCCTCCATGGAGATGCATCCTACATGGACAGATTTCTCTTGCACAGGGTCCGATGTTCCTTGGCAGGGGCACTCCCAGATGCAATGATGGAACCGTCAGACTTCCCCCGACTTAAATTACATATAACTACACCTGACGGGGCACACTTAGTATCGCGACTATATCATCTGTCCCTCACTCACCGCCCTGCAGTTGGAGCAAAAGCACGCTTGGCCTGGGAACAAGACCTTGGACTGCCATTGACTGACAAAGTGTGGCTTTACTGTTGCGAACAAACACGTTATGTGTCAAATAATCACTGCAATAAATTACTACATTTTAAATATTTGCACCGTGCGTACATCACACCATACCTACTAGCTAAGATGGATCCTAGCGCCCCACATGTGTGTGCCAGGTGTGCTGCTGATCGTGCTGACTTTTCACATCTGGCTTGGAATTGCGCGCCCATTCTGGCATATTGGGGAGAGGTTTTCAGACATTTGTCTCTAATGATAGAGCATACACTAGACCTGGCGCCACTGATAGCATTACTGGGGTATGTCCAGCCCCTGAAGAAAGATGTACGGTGTTTTACCACAATTGCCCTACTGATAGCGAAACGCCAGGTCTCCCTACACTGGGGTAGAACACAAACCCCGACAGTGAAAGCCTGGATTTGAGATCTGATATATTGCGATACCACAAGCGAAGTATACGCCACATTACAGCCACTGACGTTGCGCCCACAAGATTTCTGGCAGCCACTAAAAAATAATTTGCAGACACACCCCCTAGAAACAGACTGATGTTCACACATAGATACTGATGTATGTACCTCAGGCTACACGATGGAGGAAGGTTGAACTGCGGTCCTCCTTATTCAATGGTATTGCCTGGGAAGGAGGAAGGAGCGAGATACATATGTATTGTAAAAAGGTCCACTTCAAACTCATGATGAGCCTAAACATGTAACAGACGTTGTTTGACCTGGGCTGTACATGACCACCCTTTCTTCATATTGCACTACAGCAAATAGTATTCTTCAGAAAAATGATATACTTCAACACATGGAGAAATGTGAAACAGACTGTTTAGACGAGCTATCATGCTGAGACGATCATCATAGATGTCAGGAAAACACTCTGTACCTGGTGTTATCGTTTGAGTTAATCTGATTGTTATTGATGCATAATTTTGAAAGATTTGAAACCATGAATCTCAATGGATGCTTTCATGTATCTTTGTACATTACAAATCTCAATAAAGAAAATAAAAAAATAAAAAAGAAGTGATAAGGACAAATAAAATAAGTACTTGTTCAAGTTTTAGACATGTCTTCCTGTTCATGCTTTATGAATGGTGCAATATGTGAATGGAGCAGAGAGTCAATTGTCAGTTTCACTCTCTAGCTGGTGGAGAACACTCCATATTTCCGGTGAGCTGAGGAAAGAATTTCCAAACCTTTATGGCCATGATTGAGACTTTGACAGGCGGCCTATCAACCGCCGGAGTGGCACAGGTCTTTTCCTCAGCCACCCTGGCTGGACTTCTGCCCTCCACTGTTGGAATATGTTTTATTGGTAGGTGTAGGTAGGTACCTACAGCTAGTAATAATACCACAACCCCAAATAAGGTCCAGTTAAGTCTCAATAAATTATTCCTTGCTCAACCCTTGGTAGCTTGACTCACGAGCAGTCCGGCTTAACTTAGGAGATATGTGGGTAAAGCATTTAAAACACCAATACCAGTAAATAAGTAAGACACAACACACAATAAAAATCAAACACCTTATATAAATAAGAAATATTTTCATGATTAAAATGACGCCAAAATTACAAAAATACAATGTAGGGAACCGGAGATATGATTTTATTCAAATTAAAAGTAAAAGTAGCACATAGAAGAAAATAGTGCTCAAAAGGTTTTAAAAGGTCACGCTCGACCGGGACAAAGTCAAGAGTTCAGGCCACACACAATGTAACACTTTTACACTTACTTCCAGAAGTGTTTCTTTATGCGAAAAAGTGGTCCACAGCACCAGCCGAGGATTCAGAAGCTCTGATTTCCCTCTTGGTGTCTGGGACTACAACTCCCACAAAGCACCTGGTCAATCCAAGGAAAATCCAGGTGAAGCTTGTCAGCTGGAGTTGTCCTCATTGTTGATGTTGCAGGTAGCCATTCCAGCACCCTTCTATATGTTGCTGCTCAGGGAGTCCACCCCTTATCTTTTAAGACAGGCAAAATCCTTTTGTTGTGAAGCCTTGTGAGTGCAGCAGGTGCAGTCCTTATAAATGCAGTCCTCTCTTGTTCAGTCCAAGGATCCAGCATGGCAGTCCTCCTTCTCCAGATGTTTATTTTGGGTGTTTGAGGGTCCGCAACACCAGCCCAAGGGTCCAGAAGCACTGATTTGCCTCTTTGAGGTTTGGGGCTACAATTCCTACAATGCCCCCGGCCAAATCCTTGAAAGTCCACTGAAGGCTGTCCAGATGGGTTTGTCTTGGTGGAGATGATGCAGGTGGAGCTCTTTCAGCCTGTTGCTTTTAGGGAGTCCACTCCTCAAACTTTTAGAGTCAGGCAAAGCCCTTGTTTTGCTGAAGCCCAAAGTGTGCAGCAGGTGCAGACTTCAGAGTGCAATTCTCTTGGTGCAGGCCAGGAGTTCAGCAGGGCAGTGCTTCTTTTTCTTTTTTCTTCCAGGCAGGGATCTGGGTTGCTGGGCAGCTTTACCATATTAATCCAGGCTTCTGGGCTGGCAAGCAAGGGGGCACCCCTGACCAATGGGGTGCAGTGTGCCACCCTCCATTTTGATGACCACGTCCGCTGAAGTGTTGCAAATTTGTGTCCCAGAAACCTCTGTTCCATAAATTCCAAAATGGGGAAAATCTCTCCTAGAGCTTCAGTTCTGGCTAACCCAACCTACAGGTGTTGCTACCATTCCCTAGCACTCCCCTTCCAGCTCCTCTTATAATTTCATCTGAGGGGCTCCCATCTAGCTGGGGTACAGAAAGTGGGGGTAGGATTGGTTCCTGTCCTCACTGTCTTTCTCCCTTTGAATACTAGTTTGGCTACCCAGCCCACTTCCTGCCTTTTGCTCTGCAGCAGCAGATCTCCTCCCACCAGATGTCAAAATGGGGGCAAAAAGTGGGTGCGACAGCAAAAAGTCATGGGTTCTCACATCCCCATTTTGAGATTTTTGTTGGCCAGCGGAGATCTCTCTCCTTTTAGAGGATCACCTAAACAGCTGCTTGACTGAAAACACTGAAGGTTTGCTGAGCAGCCACCAGGTTTCAAAAGGCCATTCACCAAACTTTTTTGTTTAAAAAAATAAATGACCCTGACACCCTGGGAGCTTTCTCCAAGGGTCTTGGGGTCATTTCTCTCTTTTTCTGTTCAGGACCACTAAGGCTTCCCTGGTGGTCCTAAACAGAAAAAGGTACATCAGACCATCCACTCTAAATAGAGTGGATGGTCGGTTGCGCCAACACCCCAACTACATCGGGTTATCTGTGTAGGATTTTCAGTGGCAGAGCCAGTAGGGGCACCACCATCGAAAACATGACAGTCCATCCGACTCTCAACAGGGTGGGCGGACTGTCAGTTTTGCCAAGTTTGTGGCAGAATATATTGTCTGTCGAACTGTAACTGCCAGGGAAAATACCAAGTCTCAATAGTAGGTATCACCTTAAATCATGAATTCTATGGTTCTTCAAGTTGAAGAGAGTAGTCACTTTGCAGTGAGTTTAGGGGCAAGGGGTGATACTTTTAGATATCATGCCAAAACAGGCAGTGTCTTGATTGAGACTAATATGCCCATAGGGGCTCTGATGTTCTGATATTTTCAAACTGTCCAAATGAATGATCTAAAGCTGTTGAGTGATTGCATTGTTTGAAAGAGTGACAAATGTTTCTCCCATACTTGAGCACACATGCTCTAGTTGAGAGGACATCCAGCTTGGTCTGGCTGCATCAGTGCAACATGAGGTTGCAGAAAAGCATGTTAGGATGAGGCTTCCCAACAAAGTCATTCTAGCCTTGAATGACCTCGAAGGTGTACTAGCCACATATGTCTGTCCTCAATTTGCATACCCTTTCTGATAGTCCATTGGGGCTGTGCCACAATATTACTGTTGACTTCTATGATACTGAAGTGCACTAACCTAAAGAAGCATATCAGCAGTTATATATAAATCAACTGGCAATAATGCATGTCTTATCATTTATATTTTGTAAGGCAAAACAGCACTATACCTGTGTGCATTCCTTATGTCACACAAGAAGGATAGATCATTACAACAGCAGAAAGTGTTTTTTTCAACGTGATTTGTCAAGTGTTTTATATTTTCTTTAACATTATTGAGCAGAACAGTACATTATATAGCAATCTCATGATTGAGTACACACCTGTGAAAATTTTTAAATACGGTTGTGGAATTTGTGAAATTCACAACATTTTGCATAACACAATTTTGTATCAGTTTTTACTTGTGTGGTACTTATTGGAGCATTTTTGCACAAAACAGTTTCCTGCCAGTATTTTGTGTGATTTTCTTTGATGCAAGACATCAAAAAGACGAATTTCCAGCCAATCACACAGTATCACCTAACTTTCATGACATTTCATGAAAAAATATGTACCAGCCTATATCCCTGGAACAGACATTTTTTAATCACCTCCAAGAGAGCAAGAAGAGCCAGAGGTAGAATGAGTGCCCATAACGAGGTACAGCTTATGGGAACACAATAAATATAGGGGCATATTAGCAATACCGGCGATAAAATTATCGCCGTTTTAGCGGCAGGAAATTGGTGGTAAATTGCGATTCCTTAAAGCAGGTTCGCAATTTAAAAAGCGCTTTCTGTATTGCCTTTAGAGAATCGCAATTTGCGATTCTCTAAATGCATGCGCAAAATAGGTAATCACAAATGTTGCGATTACCTATTTTGCACTTCCCTTTTGGGATGAAAGGTCCATATGTATGAAAAAAGCGAATTGCGATTCCCAAGTAGCGATTTTTACCGAATCTATATTTGAGAATCGCAATATGCAATGTATTTAGGATTTGCAAAATAAATTGCGAATCCTACATATTCCTTAATAGCGAATCGCAAATTGCGATTCGCTATTAAGGAATACCTTCCCATTCATTCCTATGGGCCTAGAGGTCCATAGGAATGTATGGGAAGGCAGTCACAATTTGCGAGTACCAAATAGGTACTCGCAAATTGCGAATGCAATTTCAAGGGTGCAATGGTGCCAAAAGGACACCCTGTTGCACCCCTGAAATATGCATGTGTGCACATGTGGCGCACATACATGCCCTAAGGGCATGTATGTGCGCCACATGCCACTTTGAAAAATGCAAAATTGAGCATTTTTCTAGGGATTTGAAATTTACCACCAACTTGAAGTTGGTGGTAAATTGCGATTCCTTAAAGCAGGTTCGCAATTTAAAAAGCGCTTCCTGCATTGCATTTAGAGAATCGCAATTTGCGATTCTCTAAATGCATGCGCAAAATAGGTAATCGCAAAAGTTGCGATTACCTATTTTGCACTTGCCTTTTGGGATGATACATCCCAAAAGGCTTTTTCCCGTTCGCAAAAGGGCCGATTCTGCGAATCAGCCCGTTTTCGAACGGGAAAAGTGTTGATACATATGCCCCGAAGAGTGTACAACATTTTACAATAGTTCCTTCAGAATGTTTACCATAGTCCAAACTACTGATTGCTCTGTTAAATGTATGGTGGGTTGAATTCAGAAAAATTCCTATCTGATAAATTAATCCCCACCTGTTGCTGCGGATGAATGATACTGAATTTAAGGAACCATGGCAAGGTGAGCAGGTGAGAAATATCAACAAACAAGAAGAGTCCGAGCAGTCTCAAGCACAATGGTCTCCAAACTAGAACGGACTACTGTCCTAATTATTATTTGCAGTGATTGGTCCCTCCTATCCAATGTGATCTGTCATGTCAAGGTGAGAATAGAAGGAACAAGGATCCTGAAGTTCTGGTATCATTTTACCTTCTTTTTAACATCTGGTAGTCAATAGTGACCAAGTGCTTGTCATACTTGCTTAGCCTTTGTAGTAATATGGTTATAAAATAAGGTTAATTTGTTGATTATTCTTCAGGACTAAATTATATAGGCAGCCTACTCAGACTCTTAACCTCATGGCTTGTAGTGGTTTCCTTCCCAGGGGACAAAAGAACACCTATAACGGTCATCTATGCCCTCACAAACATGGCTTGTGATGGGAGGAAAGTATTCTAATATGGGCTGGACCAAAATAAAACCATCACCTTTGTCAGGGAAGGTGTGGGCCTGGCAAAAGGTTTGTTTTGTCAGGTCAAATTGGCAGTTTAAAACTGCACACACAGACTGCAATGGCAGACCTTAGACATGTTTAAAGTGCTACTATTTTTGTTTTGCCAGGTTGAACTGGCAGTTTAAAACTGCACACGCAGACTGCAATGGCAGACCTGAGATGTTTAAAGTGCTTCTTAAGTGGGTGGCACAATCAGTGCTGCAGGCCTACTAGTAGGATTTAATTTACAGGCCCTGGGCACAAGTAGTGTCACATTTCTAGGGGCTTACAAATAAATTAAATAAGCCAATAGAGTATAAGCCAATTCTACCATGTTTTAAAGAGAGAGTGCAAGCTCTTTAGTACTGGTTAGCAGTGGTAAAGTGTGCAGTGTCCTAAAGCCAGCAATACACCTTTTGAAAATCCCTAATCTTCCTTTTGAATACATAAAACCACCCCAGGGTAGGCCCAGTACAGCCCAGAGGGCAGGGTACCATGTATTTCAAAAGTTGGACATGTACTTTTATGCTTTACATGTCCAGGTGGTGAAAAACACTTACATTCATTGTTCACTACTGCAAGGCCTACCTCTCCCATAGGATAACATTCAAGTTGCCTTTTTACATTTAATAAGCTGTAACTTTCGAATAGGAAAAGGTAACCAGTTCATGTTTGGTGTCTTTGGAGTGGTAATGAAAAATCCTCTCTTATGGTAAAGTCGGATTTTAAATTACAATTTTGAAAATACCACTTTTAGAAACTTGGTGTTTTCCTTTATTAGCCATTTAGTGCCGTAGCTTGTCTCTGGGTCACACGACTGGGTGTAGCTGACAGTTGGGCTTTGTGTATTCCTCTCAGATAGCCACACACAATAGAGGGCTTAGGTATGCCTGGATCAGCCATCACTGGCAGGATGGGAGGGCGGAGCTGGGCATAGACCTACTTACACTTGAATGGGCTGTGTCCTTCCTTCACTCAAATGGCTGCATACCCCCCTGTCGTTAGTCTAAAGCCAGGGCAGGGGAGACAGAAAACCTATACACCAAAGGCAAATCTCTAAAAGCTTCTCCCACTTCAAAGGAGGCACCTGGTATAAATATTGGATCTCAGACACCAACTCTTCAATACACTTCTTAACCTGTCAAGACTTTGTCAGGAAGGACTGCTGTGCTGCTGAAAGGATGGTCACTCTGCTGGACTGCTGCCCTGCTGCCCTGCTGCACTACTGCCTTGCCGGACTGCTGCCTTGCTATATTGCTCCCCTGCTGCCCTCCTGTCTGAGTCAGAGGGATTGGACCTGCACCTGAACCGAGGACTCCCAGAGTGAACTAGGGGCTAGTCTGCTGGCCTCCTGTTAAGAGCCATGGGTACATAACAGGCTCCCAACATCCTAACCCAGGACCCAGACCCAGCTTGAGTAAGCCCCTGACCCCCAATTGGTGCCCCTAAGGTCCTGGACCCTTGATGTGGCCTCAGTGGAGCTGAATTGAAGATTTTGCGCTCTTCACAACTTTGAACTGGCCCACTGGTGCCAAAACCTTGTCGCTTGCTCTGCCCACCAATGCGAAGTTCCGTCAACCCGACCTTTCGCGCTACAGCATCAACTGTTGACGGGGAGCATCATCGCGAAGCTCTGGCCCGACCATTCATGACGACAACAGGATTATTGTGCTACAGCAATGACCATCTGCGATGCCAGGCCTGCTCTTCATGCTACATTGATGACCATCCGCGATGCTTCACTGATCCTTGCTCCCCCGTCCACCGCGAATGGAAATCTTTGCGCTGGACTGAGAATGTAACTTTTCAGCAGGACTAAGCTGGTTCCTGTATCCAACATGCGCTCTATTATGGTCGGCCTGAACTTGTGACTTTCTCCTGTTCTCCCAAAACCAGATACCCGTGTGTGGCACTTTGAGCCTTTTGGCACTATTTTCACTTAAATCTTTAAAATTGCATACGTCCAGTTCTACTGATTGGATTTCTGCTGTCATGGTCTTGTTTTATTTATTACATTCTACTCTATTCTTCTAAATTGGTGTGAGATCCTTTTTGTGTAGTGTTTTCAATTGTTTACTGTTTGAAGTGTTGTACAGATACTTTATATATTGCCCCTAATTTAAGCCTGACTGCTCTGTGCCAAGCTACCAGAGGGGGAGCAGAGGTTAATTTAGGGGTGGCTTGTGACTTCACCTTGACAAGGATTGTGGTTGCTGCTTGAGTAGGGGTTCACCCCCCCCCCCCAACCAGTAACCCACACTATTAGAAGGCTTATATATTAATAGATCACATGATAAATTGTAAATTCACTGGGTGTAGCAAAACAACCTGACTAATGAAATTTAGTTAAGCCACACTTTGCACCCGATGAGAATGCAGGAATAGTGGCCTGTGAGGGACAGCAGACCGCTATTTTGCATTTGCTTTCCCAAGGAAAATTTTTACAGGGAGTGGCCATTAAAGGGCTTGGTATAACATTTTAAAAAAGTGTTTCAGATTTGCAAACACATCAGGGAAGCATTCAGTGGTCCCCTAGACCACTGCCTGTTCCTCTTGAGGGTGACCAACAAGATTCCTAAAGAGACTGCTTCCCCTTGGCAAATTAGTTACGACACCCTTTGAGGTGTTGGTAACTTTCAAACATTTGTGACCACAAGGGTGGTCAGGCACCATTGATTCATACCATGGAAAATCATAATTAGAAGGGTACAGTTATTTCAAAGACTTTCGCAATTCAAGCCGAATATCAAAGAGGAAAAGCCATGAAAAGCCCCCCCCCCCCTCTTAACAAGTAGCCATGATATGCTTCAGTGTTTTCAATTGTAGTTGTGGTTGCAAAACATTTCATAGGTATGAGAACTTGCTATGGGGCATTATCTTATTCACAATGTGGATCTGTCCTGGTGGGTAGTTTTTAACTTGTGAATTGTGGTGCAGTCTTGGGTGGGAACAGACAGTGGCCAAAGGCAGAGCTGCAAGCTCCCTGAGTTTTCAATTCCCTGCATGCCAATTTTCTTTTAAAAAACCACCCTTGATCCTTTTAAGGGGGCAGGGCCAGTTTCTTTTAAAACAAATGTTGAAATGCCAGCAATACAAATTAAGGGATTGGCATCCGCTATCCCTTATCGGTCTTCATTGCTACATTTACATACAGCGGTCCCAAAATGCCTCCTGCCTCAAAAATATTACACTGAACATGAGTTCATGATTCTACTCTTTAGTACATAAGTCGCATTGCAAAATGATTGGAAGATCACAAATCAGTCAGGTCTAGCTTATATCACTTCATACTTTTGCAATGGGTTTTTTAAATTGAGAGCAATTCACTTCATGAGAACAAATGCGAAGCTTCATATTTCTAACTACCAGTCATTCGTGTTTTTTAGTCGTAAGGTGTTTGCATGGTATCTAATTCAAGTTTACGGCAAACTAGTTTTGTGAAAAAAGTCACATTCAAGAACCATATGACCAGTGACATTGAAAAAGACAAAGAGGCTGGGAAATGTGCTGGTAAATAATTAGAAAAAGTCAGAAACGGAGCAAGAGCAGTCACAGAAAAAGGAGCAGCATCAGCAGGAGAAGGGATACAAGCAGTAGAACCGTAAGGAATGTTTATGTGTGGCGGCATTAATTTACACTAGGCAGGGCCGGACTGGAATCTAAAACCGGCCCTGGCACAATGCTCGGCCGGCCCCCCTGGGGGGGCAAGGGGGGTGCAGCCGAGCTGTTTGCTAGGGCTGCTTTCGGCTGATTTCTTACAGGGGGGCCGATATTGCTGTCCCCCAGTAACAAAAACGGCCCGTACCCTGGCGGCCCACAGGGGAAATGCCCGGTGCCCGCTATGGCCAGTCCGGCCCTGACACCAGGCTTCTCCAACAAGTAGCTCGTGAGCTTCTGGTAGCTCTCCAGCTACCTGTAAGTAGCTCCCCTGTGTGCAGATTCCTACATTAGAAACTTTTGCATTAATATACCTATCCCAAATGTTTTAGTGTATAATTAAGACTAAAATGTGTTTTTTTCAGAACTTATAACCTGATATTTAGAGAAACATGGCTGACTTCCAAAATATATTTAAATCTGATATTTGATTGATACATCATGTAGCATTGCAGAGACTTTTTATAAATGTTATTACTTTGAAGCCCAAGGCATTGCAGATATAGCTGTAATGTATTGGACATGTAGAGGCATTCAAAATTGACAAAGCCTTTTTTACATTACTACAGGCAACTTGATTCACTGAGGTGATCACTGGTAGCAATCTTGAATATTGTGGCCACTAATGTAAACTTGTCTGATGTGGGCAGTATTCCAACAGTAATAATAATAGTCAGTTTCATTGGAAAATAAGTAGCTCTCAATACAGAAAAGGATGGAGGCCCCTGAGTGACACTTTCTGATGCACATATGATTTTGAAAACGAACAAGCATTTTGATAGTATGAAAACTAATATTTACATGGAAAATAAATAATACACATGACAACAAATGTGACCGAAGATCAAGAAAAGCCAAATGCATGGCATTTGTAAATATTAATGCATGTACATAGGTGACAGTAATAGGTTTATAAAACATGAACAAATTGAAGAAATCTAAATCGGGGACTATTGTGGAAAAAATAAACCAGTGGTTTATTACCTGTCCCTTCTATATAATATAAGGTCTATGAGCACATCAGCATTGTTCTGCAATGTTACGGAAGCCCTGAAATACAGTGGAATATCAAGAAATGCTAGTCAGTTCCAACACTGAAACTGTTTAACATCGGAAGATATTTGCAAACAATTGATCACGCATCCAGTGGATGCTAGAGCTGAAGTGGAAATTGCGACAGAGCTAAATGAAACATGTCAAACAAATGAGACTATATAAAGTGTGTGGGAATAAAGCTTTGAAGTACTTTGTTTTGCTTTGTTGTTCTCAAGTGGGCATGATGGCCAGTTGTTTCAATGGGAAGCTGAAATCTATTTTGATGAGTAGTGTTAAAGATAAATCTATTGAGCTGATCAAAGGAAATAAGAAAGCTATGAGTATGTTTTCTGCCTCTTGAGGGATAGAGCACTGGCAACGGTCTTTTGTGATAATCATTGAACTCTGAAAACAAGAACTTGGTTCATGGACGAATGTGACATGGTATTAGAAGAAAACGGTATTAGAATTACGTTTTACTAAGAATGTGGTCCACACAAGAAGATAAAACGAACACCAGCACTGACAATTTACCTAAGGGGAGGGTGTGAGTGTGTATGTGGTTAAAAGCCTTTTATGAGTTTTACAAATTTCTCAACAAAGCATTCATGGGGTTAGCTTGCTATACATTTGATATCCCTGGGCATGTTCATGATATACTTAAGCAAATGTTGGATAATTCTGTTTGCAGATAACCGTATCGAAGACGTCCCAGGCATCTCTAAGTTTGCTCCATTTCAGTCTTTACAGACATACTCAACAAGCTTAGATAACAGTTGCATATGAGCACCTCCTAATATTGCCTTTGATGCATCTTTGGTAACCGACAATACATTTGTGGCATATCAAGGAGGGTCGGAGTCACTGTGTTCCACCTGTTCCCTTATGGACTATCAGGTGATCGCTTGTGGCATTCCTACTGTTAGTGGTGAACCGAAACTTTCGAGAAGGTTGTCCTAGGCATAGCCTGCATGGTCAGAATAGAAGCCTGATAACTCTGCAGTCCTGATGGTCAGCAACACACTTCAGAGCAAGGGACAGTTCCAGTTGAAGTATAATGAGCACTTGGGGGACCTATGCACCTGCCCCTGGACCAACCTGAACCTTCATGAAGGCAAGGATCACAGCAATGGGACTGGAAAGATACCAGAAAGAGTATATTCATGAAGATCCTCTATCCATAGAAGCACTACAAAAAGGTTATTGCTCAGAATGCTAAGCCCAGCAATGACAATCATTTAAAATAAATGCAATGATTATGAAGCAGTCAATGGAACAGAATATTAAAATGTTTCCATTGCTACAGTACAAAGTGATAGACGGCATTGTTTAGGTTGTGGCACTCTAAGCCAAAAACCTCAATGCATATCACTACAAAGAGACAGCTCAGCACTTGCTCAGCATCTACACACACACTAGCTTGGAAGGTTGACTGTCCTATCCCCTCCATGGAATATGTTTATAGCCATAACCATAACTCTCCAAACAGCTCAGCCTCTTGAGAAGAAATTCCAGTGGAAAGAATCAAAACAGAAGACAAAGTCTGCGAAAAACACTAAGGCCTAGATTTACTAAGCCTTTGTGTTGCTCTTGAGACATGCAAGGCAATGCAGGGCAACATAAAGACTTATTTGTAATTTACAGAGCCAATTAAGGCCTGATTTGCGTGGCTTTGAGTAGCTTTGTAAAGAAATTGAAGGAAGTGACCCGATTAGGGTCACCCGGGTCACCAATAACCACCTCTCAGCCTTCCATACCAAATGAAGAGTCGGTCAGACAGTAGACAATACAAACCAATAACTGTTTATTAATATACACTCAGAGCGGAGCCCGGTCTGCCCAGTCGCTAAGAGTGCTGCAGAGAGACTAAAATCAACAAGCATAGAGATACATTATGTACATTTCGTAACTGGGCTAAAACACGCCCACAGTGGAATTTCCAGGCAGGTGCAGCTAAACAGTGAAATACAAAAAACGGTTGCAGCGCTTCTATCGCTCACAAAGTATCTCAATTCTAAGGTCGTTCCATTCGGGCCTGCCACTAGACAAGTGGGAGAGGGCCTCTATCTAGTGGGAAAGGTATGCGCTAATAAGAACAGTGCATTCATTACTGGAACAGAACAGAACAGAAGTGAAGTGAAGGAAACAAAACTTTAAGGGGAGCATTTCTCAGAATTTAAACGAGATCAGTTTCGAACAGCTTAAAAAGGTGTCTATAAAGAAAATGGCGCATCAAATGCTAACTTACATAGGGCAATGTGCTAACATCAACATTTTTATTCTAACATGCCCTCCTTTTAGCATGAGCTAAAACATTTTCTACCAGCAAATAAGGTTACATACAGTAGAGAGAAATCGTCTGAATAAGCAATTAAGAACATTCCATATTATCAACATCAGGAAGTGAAACAGTGAGGAGGGAGGAAGTCTCAAAAACCCCTCGTCTATATTCATCAAGTTGTCCACGTCCTTTTGAATCATAATGGCGGCATTGGTGTCATGAATTGATATCTTCCATTTTGGGGTGAGAATAGTGGTACAGTAAGAGCAACGGAAGGCAAGACACTGAATAAGAATGCAACAGAGCACCAATATTGCAATGAGATATATCACCTTTTCAAAAATCCAACCCCAGCTGCCAAAGAGAGACCAACTCCAGTTTCCGCTTTCCATTCCCTTAACATACCCGAGGATGTCTAAGATGTGTTTGGTAATATTCTTTTCCATATTCTTGATCCCAACTACACATTGGTCTCCCACTACCGCGCATA
The DNA here is from genome assembly GCA_963921515.1 of Calotriton arnoldi. Taxonomy (NCBI): domain Eukaryota; kingdom Metazoa; phylum Chordata; class Amphibia; order Caudata; family Salamandridae; genus Calotriton; species Calotriton arnoldi. The sequence goes on along the minus strand of CAWUFW010019711.1, from coordinate 115,447 downwards.
CACCACCACTCTTAGCTAAAATAAAATCAACTGCATATCTGGCCTGTTCTGAATATATTTGCATACTCTCCAACTGAGTGGTGATGTCGCGTAAAGCTGCCACTGTGGTATTAGACAAAATTTGCAGATTGCAGCCAAAGTATTCTCTAGCTTTCTCACCCCTGGCCATAGAAGTACCACCCAAAGTGAAAATAGGAGAAAGGATGTATCCCAAAGTGATACCATTGCTGTCATTATTAACCTCTATATCCCTCACCCCCTCACAGAACTCTTTGGTCAGTGTTCTTTTGACCCATCTTACTTTAGGCTTCGCAAGTTTACAAGGCACACCCAAAGGCAGTACCATTCCAAGGGCCACATCGTCCGTACCATCATAGACATTAGAATAAGTCCCATCAGGCAAGAAGAAACCCTGGGTGTGCATAAATTGACCTATCATAATCCACTGCAGAGTACCGGGAATTCATCCCAAAGGTACTGGGATCTTCTAAATTCACTGAAGGGAATGTCTCCTTATACAATACTACCCCTGAACAATTTATGCATAATGAAGTATCAGTACTGTTGATAATAGGGCAACAAGCAGGGTAATAACCAGCTACTTCAGCCAAAAAGTATCCCTTCTTTACCTTGTGTACAGAGGAACAGTTAGCTCTAAGCATCCACTGCAAATCCTTAAAGCACAAATTGTGGCAAAGTGAAATATCCCACGGCTGTCAGGCCTACAAACATTTTATCAGGCCTACCTATTCCTTCTTTTATGAGTGTCAAATAAAGGATGCCAAGCACTCCTCTAGAGAATGTTCACAATTGTGAAAAAAGTGTTTGAACCGCAATCTTTACTATTTTCATCATTCATTCACTTTCCTTATATGTTTCATTTCTGGCTTTTAGCATGCGAAAATAATACAGATTTTAAGAAAGTTGATTATTAATGGGGGTGAACTGAATATAAATCCAACACAAGGAATAAGACCACTGCCTTGTCAGGGTAAAACACAGTTTCAATAACTTAAATCTGGGCTCAAAGCCCTGGTAGCTATGGCACATAGCAGACAGGCTTAACTTAGAAAAAATATGTAACATATTTAGCAGTACGAAACAATTAAAAAGTGAAAGTACAATACAATACAAATCCCACAACCAATATATAAAATAGAGAAAAGTGTAATGAGTACAGTCATACCAAAATAATAAATACCCAATAAGTGGAACCAAAGATATGAAATTTTAAATTTGAAGGCAAAAAGCACCAAGAAAAAGTTAACCACCAATCAGTTGTTACTGGTCGTGGTTGAACAGGACCTAGCAGCTATTTCAGGCCGACTGTGATAGAGTGCAGGTTGGATGCACCAAAGCTGCTTTGTCCTGGGTTAATATTTTACCTTCTGACTTAGGGGCTGATTACGAGTTTGGCGGTTTATCGGACCACCAAATTCGCTGTGGCCTGGCAGGAACTGCTTCACTGGCAGTCAGACTAACGGATTATGAGTGCGGTGGTCCCACCACCACAGGACCACCTTAACCACCGGGGATGCGGGCGGTCTGGGAGGTCTGGCCCAGCAATATGCTGGTGGTGCTGTTGCAGCACTGCCAAGCATATTCTGAGTTTTCTCACAGCCACAGTTTTTATGGTGGTGGGCCTGCCATGAAAACTGTGGTGGTGAGGAAACAAAGGGGGCCCTATGGGGCCCTATAGGGCCCCCTGTTACCTTAGGGCCATGGGGTGCATGTAGGGGTGGACATGTTGCAGGAACGGCTTTGGTGCTCCCTCGGTGCTGCAGTTCTAAGGCTCACATATGGTTCTTAGAACTGCACCACAGCAGGACCACCAAAGCACCACCCGCCAGACCACGAGTAAACTTGTAATCTGGCTAGCGGCTGGCGGTCGACTTTAGCAGTGTGGGAGTGGGGCAGTGGTGTGGCAACTTGCTCCCACACTGCAAAAGTCATCATCAGGCCTTTAGTCTGTGAAATGGAAGACAAAATCAACCAGTGGGGCAAGGTTACATGCTATATCTGCTGGAGTTCTGTCAAAGCCAATGTATGATGTGCCACTCAAGCATTTCTGACTTAGGGTTTGGCAGAGAGGGTAAAGGCAGACAGATGGCAGAGGAAATTACACCCGTCCCCCAGCCTTTAGTCCTCCCGTCAAACTAAGAGATATCCACCGGTCCCAAGGATTTCTCTTTATATTGGCAAGAACCACCATCTTAGTTGTTTCTATCAATGTGGAAAAACTTGATGAACGGCTCTATCAAATATGATGGATGGCCATCAAACTTTTCCAACGTTTTTTTATTTTTCAAAAACAAACTCCCAAAGTTGGATTTTGTTTTTGAAACATTAAAAAAATGGTCTCCACACCATGTGAGTTTTCTCCTATAATTTGGCGGTCAATATTTTTTTCATGTCCCTCCTGGTGGTGACAGAGATGTAAAAAAACACATAAAATGATCCAGCCTAAATAGGGCGGACTGTGTTATGTGCTTTCTTTGATGGTGCCCACTCTATCAGGCTGTCAGAGTAAATCAGCGGGCAGACTGAGAGTTTGGCTGAGAGGGTCCTCCGCTTGCAAATATGATGGATTACCCTCTCTTCCAAACTCAAAAGGAGGCCCTTAGTTTTTTTTTGTGGAGCTCAAAATACTCCAGCAGGGCAAGGCTTATGCTATATCCAACAAAGTTGCATCAAAATAGGACACCTTTGCCATGATGTCCCACTGATGCTCTGGGGGTCTTTGAAGTCTAACTTTTCAGAGTTTCTGGAGCAGCCCCTCCTGGTCACTTATAAGACTCCTATGACCTAAGGGACAACACGTATAACCAGGACTCACTCCAGCAGAGGCTACCAGCAGGGTCCAGTTCCAGTCACTACTGGTCAGCTCGGCACTTCAGGAAAAAGGCCTCTTGCAGCTTTTTGTGTCTCTGTAGCCAAAAAGGAGGTTAGCAATTTGACCCGTGGAGTCCACTTCTTAATCCTAGGTATACGTGGGATTAGGTTCAGCCTTCAGGTCTCCATACAGGTCTCAAACACCAGGTTCAGTCCTCTCCACTTATTCCGCAGCTCCAGCTAGTGTTCTGATGATCTGTGGGTGAGGTGCCAGCTTTGTAGGTTTGACTAGCTAGTGGGCGGGTTTGACTCCTGTACAGACACTCCTTAACCAATGATGAAAAAAATCGAGAGGCAATCATTCCCACTTTTGCAGCGCATCCTGTTTGCCTTACTGCAAACTATCCCATGGTGCACTATTCTGAGCCAAATCAAACATGGCAGAATTGTTCTGACACTAAAGGGCAGTTGTGTGTCAGCCACTGGTGTGTTTAGAGAAATGGGCAGTCTCTTCGTCCTTAGCTACACCAAACTGGTTCTAAGACCAGCCCCCCTCCCGCTAGGTTAATGGATACAGGGGACCTGCAGAACCACTGGCAGGACCATTTGCCAGCAGACAGTGTTACCCGAGGTTCTGGCAGGTTAAGTGTAACTTTTCAAAAGTCAGTTACCAGGACCAGTATCGCCCTTGTTATGTGCTTATCAGCCCAGCATTGCTTGGTTCCTGTGACAAAGTGTGCACAGGACCTACAACTGGGCATACTCGTCCCACTTAGGGCAACATGCTAAAGTATACCAAAAGTGATGGATGGAGTGCTTGAATTAATCTCAGACACTGGTAAGTGCTCAGGCGGCATCCCAGTACATTGTTATTTTTCACACCATGCTACCTCAATTGGACCCAGCTATATGCAAATCAGTCTTAACTCTGCTCCAATGGGAACAGTCCAGCCTGAGCTGGCAAGCCAGGTCCTCTATGAACCGGAACACAAACAACCAGGACCGGTTTCTCCCTAGGTATAGGCTCGTCAGCCAGGTACAGATTGGTTCCAATGACACAGTGTGCACAGGAAGCAAGTCTGGGCATGCCCGTCCCACTTGGGGTGGCATGCTAAAGTATACAATAAGTGATGGATGGAAGGATTGAATAAATCTCAGCCACTGCTAATTACTCTGTGTCCTGCTGTCTGAAGAGGGAACACTGTATTTGCTTGCCTTGAACCCAGGACCCCAGAAGTGGCTCAAGGGTCAGTTGGCTGCCCTCCTGTTTAAGCTACCGGGACACAACAAGTTACCAGAGGCCTCTCCTACTTTCCAGCTACTAAATGCAACTAGGCCTGTCCTAGTCCCCTCTGCTGGACTCTGTTGGAGTGAGTCCTTGCCCCTAAGTGCTGTTCTCAAGGCCCTGGACCATTGGCTCGAGTCAGAGGGTGCTCCTGTTTGCTCAACTGAAGGTTTCACTGGATTCAACACAGCGCCGACCAGACTAACACAGGGAATCCCATCACAGCACCTTGCACTCTTAGTTGGGGGGTTCGCCAGATCCAGTGCAGCATGGGGCAGATAGACACAGGACTTTGCATTGCAGCACTTCGTAGTTCTGGATTGGCGGCTTCACCGGGCCTGACACAGTATGGCCCAGGACGACACAGGGCCTTGCATCGCAACACTGTGCACTCCCTCATTGGCGGCTTCACCAAGTATGATGAAGAGTGACATGGAGCCTCACATCTTAACACCTTGCAGCCCCTCATCGGTGACTCAACGGACCTGATGCGATGCAGAGTCTTGCATCGCAGCACCGCGCAGCTCATGCACCAAGGAAAGTAAAGGTGCCTCTCCCAGCTGGATACACCTAATCTAGTACCCGACCGGTGCTCCATTGCAGTCATCATGAACTTTTCACTTTGTCCTGATTTGGCGTGACCAGACACCCACAGTTTATGCTTTGCACCTTTTGGTGCTATTATCCCCTTTCAACTTTAAAAACTCTTTACTCCAGTTCTACCAATCAAACGTTTGTCATTTTTTATCTTCGTGTCATTTTATTTATTAAAATATTTTAATTGGTTTGAGAATGTTCTTGTGTGGTGTTTCCACTTCAATAATAGCTGTTATATTCTAGGAAACAATAAATCTCACCAAACCTGGTGACATTTCCATACAAAGTTGTGAGGCCCTCATCACCAGATGCAGCCCTACATCAAATTCTTCCTGTAACTTACATCTTTTTTACAGACCACTACCTAGCAATGCAACATTCCCAGACTCGATTCTAGACAGTTTCAAACCTTATGACTCTATACTCCAACCTATGCATCCTTGGCGACCTAAACATATGGTTTGACAAAACCTAATATGCTCCATCCAAGAACTTCACCACTGGCCTAGACACACTAAACCTACATCAGATCCTCAACAAACCCACACACATCGCTGGACACATCTTTGAGAAATTTTTGCAAATCCACAAATAGTTACCCTTCAAAAGATTACTCCAGTTACATGGTCAGGCCGCCATATAGTAGCTTTCCAACACAAAAGACCACAGTTCACCACACCTAAGGCCAGCTTACATGCAACCACATATCAACCTTGGAACAAACTCAATTTTCAATACTTAGAAACACAACTAACATCCAACACAGATCTAGATGCATTAAATTCAGTTCAAAACCTCAATGAGTGGCTCCAGAAAGATTTTGATATCCTAATACCCCTAAAAAACAACAAAACAGGACAAAAGAAAACAAGCACCTTGAATGAATGCAGGACTACAAAGATAAAACAACAAATTGCAAAGCTCCAACACACCGGGCTTAAAACAAATAACACTCAAGACAAACTTCATCCTCACAACCCTAACACAATATACAAGTCAACTATCAAACAAGCTAAAAAAGGTACTGTTCAAACAGCATTCAAAATACTCAATGTGCACATAAAGAATTTTATCAAGTTCTTACTGAATTTCGTAAACTAAATGCACAGAAGGAATTCATCCAATTTTTCAAGAATTTACTGACAAATTGGCAAATCATTACACAACAAAATCAGACATTTTGGATTTGTATTTAAAACAGAGGAAACCTACCAGTACCAACACATTTCCAGAAATCGCCATCCAAGGGTAGGCTAACATAACTTCTGCATTCCTTCAAACAACTGAAACTGAACTTATGAATCTTGTCAAAGCAAGCAGGCCAGCCGGCTGCCCTTCTGACTCTTCTCCACTACAAATCTTCAACAACATTCTTTTAACTATCTCGCCTGCCACACAGGTCCAAACAATCATCAATAATTATTTCACAACAGGAATCTTTACAGAAGACCTAAGAAAGGAATACTGTCACGCGCCGGGCCACCACTAACCTGGGTCTGGTTGATTCCACAGGAACGAAGAGGAGTTCCTCACACTCCCAAAAAATAGCGTCTTAATGAGTGAAGATCAACACTCTATCAAGATCACTTTCTCAGGGGAGATATGGGGAAGGATTCTGAGATTGGCCACACCGCTCTTCCCCCGCAAGCAAAACAGGTCACACCAGAAAGTAGAGCAGGAGGCGATGAGGACTGAAAGGGAACAAATAAATCTATCAGTATCTCTTAATATCTCTGTCAGGTAAGTATTATAACAGGTTTAATGCATGTTCTGTATAAGAAGAAAATCCACTTACCAGCTATTCACTCTCCCAGCCTTTTACATTGAAGAATATTCAGAGTTAATATCACTCCCAATTAATTTGTAGATAAATGCTTCTGTACCAACAATGTGACAGATACTGTGTCCACAAGAACTTAAAATAGTCCTTGACAAATCAATAGTGTGAATTCTCCGTGAAAGGTTCACGCTTTTTCTTTATAAGGTAGCGCCAACTTCAATACAGATGATGGCTTGAGTCACAGTTTGTTTCCTTTCAAGGTTGTAGTCCATGAAAAATAAGATATTGTGACAAAAATAAAAGGTAGCAACTTCGGGAGAGTCAGGACGCTAGGAGCTGTCAGAGGAGTGAAAGCCTTAAAGAGAGCTGGGACGCTGAAGGCTGAAAGTGGATTGAGGGTTTCTCGCAGAATGAGCAGCGTAGGGAGGTAGCAGCAGCAACCAGAGTTTTATGAGACGCAGGAATACAGAGATAGAGTACAAATGTGCTTGAATCAGCCCAAGGAGGTTACGGGGGTGTCTGGGTTACGCCGCTCGCGTCACAGTCCAAAACGCGGCTGCGAGTCAAGATCAAGTATCAGAAGCAGGATACAATGTTTCTTCTTAACCAGGAAACAGACGAGGTCCGGGTAGAGCGAGGCAAAGGGAACGGGCGTGGTTACAGGTCAGGAACAGTAAGCCAAGCGAGGGCTCGTTCCTATGACGCTGTCTTTAAACAAAAAAGGGAGTGTGGATAAATGCACAACCTGATTACATTAGAGCATAGTAAGGGACTCTCTCCAAAGAGAGAGTACACTTATACAAAACATGCATTACAAAGGCCATTATCCTGTTCCAGGTTATCAAACAGGAGGCCTGAGTCCTGACACATACATACGCCCAGTATCAAAGAAAAGAAACCTGGATCCACATGAACCAAAGAACTTCAGACCGATTACAAATGGACAGTTTCTGGGCAAACTGATAGAAATAGCAGGATTCACCCAGATGTCACAATTCATTGACGATAACTCCACATTTTTTTACTTCCAAACAGGATTCTATCTGGGAGGAGGCACAGAATCTGTGCTAAACAGCTTCTGGGATGTCCATAAAAACACAGTATACGGGAAAGCGTTCACTGCACTACTTTTCTTGGACCATTCAGCTGCCTTTGACCTGTTCATTATGACACTCTAACCCAAAGACTCCACAAAGACGGCATAGAGGGGACTGCTCTCAACTGGATCACAACATACCTCCAAAATAGAAGCAACGTTATCCATACTCCCCCTTTCTCATGCAAACCGTACTTCGCAGAAGCAGGGGTTCCTCCAGGCTTTATCATCTGACACATGCTTTTCAACATCTACATGAAGTCATTACTGGCAATGATCAATGAATTTCAGCTCACATGCTATACCTACACAGACGGCACACACATACTTCTTAAACTGGAAAGCCCCAAAGACATTGGAAATTCAAACATTTTCAGTTGCCTCCAAGCCCTTGATCAATGGATGACATGGAGTAATCTCAAATTCAATGCGTCTAAAACTGAAATACTCACATGTTGTGATTGGAAAAATTATGACCTGCTCTGTGTCTGGACTGATGATCTGAGACCACCTCCTAAAGTATCCAAGGAAGTAAGAAGCCTTGAAATTGCAAAGGACTCCAAGCTATCAATGAATGCCCAAGTAGATAAGCTAGATCAAGATTCATTACTATGAAAACTCTATGATCTTCTCCCACCTAGGAATTTCACACAAAGTCCAAGCTACTATCTCTCTTGTAGTGTTTATACTTTATTACGCCAATGGTCTCTACCAAGGATCACCTTTACCAGCTATGAAAAGACTACAACTAATTGGAGTGGAGAAGGCCTTACTGTAAAGTTAAAGTTAAATATTCCTGACCCACAACACATGGTAGAAGTGGCTAACCCCATTTGGCTTTTCTAAAAAGTTAATTCCAGTTTTGTCATGCTTTAGGGGTCAGACCACATTGACTGGGGCCCGGACAACATTGCCTCAGTGTGTAGAGGTCAAAATCCAGCAATACCAGTTAGTGACAAATGGGTTTGAGCACACTCAAAGAGGCACTTTCTCACACAGATATATTGCTCTTCTCATGGAATTCTCTTTTTCTCTGGCAGCTTTTAATTAGAAAAGCAGACTGTTTCAGCCCTTGTCTTCAACTTCAATTGCCCTACTTGCACTAGTATTAAGTCAGAGCCCTATGTGATTCCTGCACTGCACAGGTTCCTATATAGAGTGGACCCAGTTCTTGCCGATTTTTTCACCTTTTTCTTTGAGACTTTGATTGCAAACCATGAGTGAAAAAAGAAATGGTTGTTCGCTTATTGAAAAAGTTATCGATCCACCCTAGTGTATTCAGCAATTATTGTCTCATTTTGCTCATGCTGTTTTCCACAAAATTGATTAAAAAGGAAATCAAAAAACAATGCACATCTTTTTATATTAACAAACTCTATTCTAGACTCCATCCAAACTGGATTTCACCACTTGATGTAACAGAAGTAGCTCTTCTGGCCATGGCACACAATCTCCATATGATTCTAGTGCAAGTAGGAAGTGCAGCTTTAGGTCATGTCTACTGCATTTGATATTATCTCCCATTTTTTCTTGTTACTTCAGTTAGCCTCAGTGAGTATACGGAGTTCTGATTGGACTGTGTTTCATCTTTATCATGTTGAGGTTGGACTATGGCAGTTGCTTATATCTTGGGCTTCCCACCTACAATATCCTTCATCTCTAGGGTATGCACAATATTTTTGCACGACTTATGTTTGACCTTTCTCCTCAGTCTTAGTGGATTGTCACTTCACTAATCTTCATTAGCTTCCAGTGACACAAATGTCTCTGTTCAAAGTTCCCTCTATCACCCACCGGGCAGGTCCCAGTTTGACCCTATCGTTTTTCAAAATAGACTTTATATATTTCTTTAATGACGTCTTGTTCTGCTTCCACCAATTTTTTGTATGTTTTGCCTCTCAGGAAAGTGCAGATGAAAGGGCATTCCTTCAGACATGTTTCAACAAATATTGGAAAAGTTTTCCAATCTCGATCCGTTTTGAATTGATTATCTAAGTAAGAGTTTGAAGGCCTGACTTTTCACTACCTGAAGTTTTCAATTTCCTTTCTTACCTGTCTGTATCTTTGCGCCAGGATGCTCAGTATGGTTAGCAGGACATTTTATACATCCTATTTCATTCATTTGTTTATTAATTCATCCATTCATTTGTTCGTTCGTTTATGCATTTATTCATTTATTTGTCTAACCATTCATTTAAAAAAAAAAAAAAAAAAAAAAGATCGTTTTCTGTATAAATTTGAGCAAATAAGCTAAATGTGGAAGTCACTTCCTTACCAGTATCATTCATCAGAGAAAATTATTAGGAGCCTGTAGGTTTGACTTAGAGTCTTAAATAAATCTGGTCAACATCTAGTCCCCTTTGAATTGAATGTGTGAAAAAATGACACAGTTATTTATCACCAAAGGTCATCTCTGGTGTCCTGGGTAAGGAGTTAGGGTAATGCTTCATTAAAGACCTACTTCTGCATATGTCATTTTGGTGCTTGTTAAGGGAGTTTATTCAGGTTTTGATTACAAAAGGTAAGCAAAATAGCACTTATCTTGTTGGAAATTGTTGGCTAAAGTTTACCTTGTATTCATTATCCCATTGGTGCTGAAAAAAATGTCATGAGTATGGGCCAGTTCATGGTTAAATTAAAACAAATCGGTTACTTCTTTTAAAAGTACTTTTTGCCACTAATATGTATATATTACCAAACACAATCGACTTTATTTTCTGTAATTGAACCAGGTTCAAGTACCCATGGGGGGTTGTTTTTGGAGCAAACGAAACCGCATAGAGAACCACACATACGAAACCTTAATTTAAGTACTGCACAGGACGCCACCACATAAGATAGTATTACTACAAATAACATATTACAAATAGGTTTAACTAATTGTCAAGGACTTAAAATCCAATTATAATAATAACTGATTTCTTAGTGAGTAAAAAAGAATTACCAACATACTTTATATACATACTACTAAATGTAACTACCCATGCCTCATAGTAATAAAGTTTAGCAGGTTGACTGGTGTCCGTCAGGGTGGGAGGACATAGCATCTGTCATCATGACCAATACAACCTGCCTTATTTAGATATCACTCCAGCCTAGCAGTGATCTCTTGCCTCCCAAGGACCCGCTGTCCTAAAGTGGAAGTTTGTTTTTGAAAAACAGAACTAATGACTCCCACACCCTGGAGTGAGCTTTCTGATGGTGGGTTCCCTGAGGGCAATACTGGCAGAAAGATGATGGTCTGCACAACTCTAAAAAGAAAGGATGTTCAAAGGTACGTGTACAGTCTACTCTGCCATGTTTGTGACCGAGTACCCTATCTGCTAAACTCTAAATGGGGCATTTTTTTTAATCATGTATCAGTTAATGTCGTAGTTCCCCAACATGTAGAGTTTATTTATATGTGGCAGTGTTTCCTCACAATATTAGACGTCCAATATCAACCTTGCACATAATATTATGCTATGGAATGGTATTTTTTCAATGTCGTGCAATTAATAAGTAAGCAAGTACTTACTACCCAAAGAAATATGAGATCTTTTGAATGCCCCGGTCAATTCGCTCATTTATCAGTGAATCTATAAAACATTGCAACTCACTTGCAATGTTAATTTGAGAAAAACAGTATCCCAGAACATGACTAAACTGGGGCAGGAAGCAACCATAAGCATTCTATTATCTCTTAATATTCACAATGGGGGCATTTTAAACCCACTTTAGATTTACCCTGGGGAATATTCTTTTCAAATAACACATTGTTGAACTGGTTTCCCTGAAAGCTGATCTGTGATATGTTAATGGCTACGTACTATGAATATTTAAAACTGCTTGACTAGTGGAATTTAATCAAATTAATATTTCACTCTTGGGAATCGATCGTCTCGTGGATATTTTAATGCAAAACAAATTAATCCTGTGGCCTCCATTAATAACAATGTAATTTGAGTAGTATGTGGTTAGTAAACCTGTAACACTCTGAAGTGTTGCCAGAGACTTGTACAAGTTTCATGGCTTCTGGTATTAGTGCAATTTGTTCTTTTAGGCTCGATCTTCATGTCTTTTTTAGAAGTTACCTTTACGTCAGCAATATATCTTGACTTGGGTGACAGTCATTGAACCCCAGAAAAAGTAATGCCTTTTTGGTGATATTATTATTTCTGTCGTGATATTTACATTCCCCTACTCTAGACCAGGTTTGCTGGAGCTCTCTGGACCCTAATGATAGAGCTTCATTTGGCATTTTCTACATTACATAAAAATATTTGATACATGCGTTGCTGATTTTTGTACTGCAATATCCTGAACTTGGCTGTCAACTGTAAGCATATCACATTTAGGTGGCAGCCAGTTTGGAAGCCAGTCAGTTAGCTGTAAACCTGGTCAGCAGTTGGCCATACAGATTTGCCTGCCTTCTGAACAATTATTCCTTATTTGAATCACAATTTCATTCCAGCGAACTGGTAAACACTGAGGGGCATATTCTCAAGGACTTATCGCCAATTATCGGCACTTTAGCGCCGCAAAAGTGGCGATAGACTCATCGCCCTATTCACAAGCTGGTGCAAACTGCCGACATCGCCAGTTTTCCTGCGATAGCTGCCACACAACACATCGCCACGGATGAGAGCGACAATCAACGCTAATGATATGCAGAGTAGGCGTTCCCGTTCAAAAACACACGAAAACACCACTTCGCGATATTCCCAACGACCAGCCAGATCTGCGATGCCGGACAAAAAACAGGCGATAAGGCGCGTTAGCAGCAGGGACTTAACACCTGCTTTCTACTGGTCTTAATTAGGACGAAAACCTGCAGTACAAAGGGAGCCCAGGCCAGAGCCACATCTGAAGACCAACAGATGCCATGGAGCTACTAATCATGCAGCTTGGAGACCCAAGAGGGCCACAACACCCACCGCCACCACCCCCAGGACCACCCCCACTCCCAGGACCAACCCCCCCCCGGACCACCACTGAGGCAGCGCAGAACAAGACAGCGGACCTTCCGAAAACGCATCAGCCTCACAGAATTAACGCCAGAGGATGTCATTGCCCACTACAGGCTCAAAAGGACACCCATCCTCCGCATCATGACCAACATTGCCCACAGGCTGACGGTACCAACACAGCGGACAACCAACATCCCTCCGCAGACAAAGCTGCTGGCTGTGCTGCACCTGTTGGCCTCTGGTACCTTCCAACCAACAACTGCCAGAGTCGGAGGAGTCTCACAGCCAGCCCTATCAAAGGCCATCACACCTGTCCTGGATGCCATCATCTGTTTCATACCCCAGCACCTTCACTTCCCCCACACTGCGCAGGAACAGCTGGAGACCAAGCAAGGCTTCTACGCCATAGCCGGATTCCCACACGTGTTGGGGCAATCGACTGCACACATGTCCTACTTGTGCCCCCTGCCAACACTGCACACAATTACCGCAACAGGAAGCACACGCATTCCATCAATGTGCAGGCAATAGTGGACCACCGGGGACTGTTCACCAATGTCGTCGCCAACTACCCAGGCAGTGTGCATGATTCATACATCTTCCAACATGCCATCATCAACCAGCGCTTTCAGGATGGCACCTATGGAAATGGACTGCTTGTTGGTACGTACCAACGAAACACACCACACACCTCAATTCCACAATCACACAATGCACAACTGTTGGAATGGACACGTAACAAAATCACATTCAACATGCCAACCAACATGCACACCTGCCAGACACGACAACACAAGTAACCGTGGTAAGAGGGGTCAGAAATGTGGACAAACCATACACTAAGTCATAGCCCCTCTGCCACACATTTGCAGAATGTGGGGAGAGGTGGGAACCACCATTGTGCGAAGGAGGCAATGGACCTATGAATGACAATGTACACAATGCCAAATGTGGCGGTGATGTGCTGGACAGTCTTGAGTATGCAGGGCACAGACATGTCCATGTGGACACATACTGCTGGTGTCTGTAGTGTCGTGACCAGTGGACGCAACCATGTCATCACAGGCAGTCGGGAACACCTTGGACAAGTAGCCATGTCGGGCCCCCCTGTAAGCCTAAGCATAGTGGGCAGGGCCGGCGCACGCCAGTCCAGCGTAGGGGAGTGACTAAATAGGCCGGGGCTCAGGGAGTGGTTCACTTCCGGGATGGCCACCGAAGTAACTACTGCGTGTGGCTCTGTGTCCGCCATATCCTGACCATAGGCCTACACACACGTGGCCGACCACCTACAACGGTCAAAGTCACACCGGCGAGGAGGTGGCTACGTCCCACACCACCCGGCGCACATCTCGTCATCGCCTGCAGTGGCGTGTCTGCCAGGGCGGCGTCCCTCACCCTGCCACGAGGCCGCCGTCGTGACCGGTGGTGCCTGCGTGATCCTGTGCGCCTGCCGCAGAGGAAGCACCCGCTGATCCCCAGACCCGACCTGCGCCCAGCGGTGAATGCCCGCCCCAGCACACCCAGGCCTCACTGCTCACCTGCCGCCACCAGCGTCTCTCCAAGAGGGCCCACCACATGCCGGTGCAATCTCCAAGGCCGGGCTCCGCGAGCTTGGCAGCCTCCTCAGCCGATCGCTGGATTCTGCGCAACAGGCCCCCAGCGCACCCAGCGGCACCGCACCGCGGAGTTGCAAGTTGGCTACTGCTACCTTCTGACCACACTGCGGTACAGCAAGTAACAGACACATCCTTTCCAGTCCGCCCCTCCAGGCCTGCTGCATCATTGCAGGCTGCACACCCGCTCAGCTCTTCCGGTGGGCCGAACTCAGTGCACCACAAGTCACTGTCCAGCCTCCAGCATTATAGCATGATGCACACCCGCTCAGCTCTTCCGGATAGCCAAACTCAGTGCACCGCAAGTCATCGCCACGTGGCGGTTGGCCCGTGCCGGACGCAGGGCCTCAGGTGCCACTAACTCAGTGCACCACAAGTCACCATCCAGCCTCCAGCATTATAGCATGATGCACACTCGCTCGGCTCTTCCGGTGGGCTGAACTCAGTGCACAACAAGTCATCGCCACGTGGCGGTTGGCCCGTGCCGGACGCAGGGCCTCATGTGCCACTAACTCAGTGCACCACAAGTCACCGTCCAGACACCAGGCCTGCTGCATCATCACAGGCTGCACACCCGCTCAGCTCTTCCGGTGGGCCGAACTCAGTGCACCGCAAGTCATTGTCCCGAGGGGCTACCCCACAAGTCTGCCTCCAGTAGCCAACAGCATGTCCTCGGTAACGCCACTGGAGCCCTTCACAGTCACGGGGCCACCCCAGTCCCAGGCAGGCCGCCGGTAAGCCTGGGTAGATCGTTTGGAGACGTACTCCGAAGCGCAAGACATCCCAGCACCGTGGCGGCGGCGCACGCGTGTGAGGAGTGCAGAGAAATGGGACGGGGCTCTGGGCGTGGTTCAGTTATGGGCTCTGGGCATGGTTCAGTTCCGGCCTGGCCACAAAAGTGACTATGGCGTGTGTCTCCGTAGTAGTGTCTGCGCCACCCGGCCTGTAATCGACAATGTTGCAATGTAGCATGCACCAGGAGGGCGGCCTCGCCCGAATGGATTAATAAAGGAGCGTGAGACCGCTCAGGGTCTCGGCTCATACGTGCCAACTGTTGTGTGTGTATCTACATTGCCGAAGCCTGAACCGAAGGCCTAGCCTCAATATCAGCGCGAGTTCAGCCAGGCCAGAACTCCACATCTGTGTCTGCCCTATCCTTACCATAGGCCTACACACACGTGGCCGCCCACCTTCAACGGCCAACATTACAGTCTTGCTGTCAGTCCTGCGGACATGCGCAGACAGGCATGACAATGGTGTACCGTAGGAGTGCAAGTGATGCAACGACGCAGCACACACAAGTTAATAGGCTCGGTGGGAGGGAGGAGCAGCTGTGAGGCTATGTAATACACATTGTCCTACCACATTTGCCAGCAGCAATACATGGCTAACATGAATCCCAAGGTTGCACAAATCACACACCACGAAACTTGTATGTCTGCCAACACAGCATGCAGAACCACCAGTTAACACTAATCTCACTTACCTCTCACAGGTGATCAAGAATATGCATTCTGCCCATGGATGATGACACCCCTCCGAGCCCCGAACACCCCGGCCCAGAGGCAGTACAATGTGGCCCACAAACGCCCCAGGGGCATTGTTGAACGCACATTTGGCGTGTTGAAATCACGTTTCAGGTGCCTGGACATCACCGGTGGAAAACTCTTGTACAGCCCAGAAATAGTGTGCAAGATGATCACTGCATGTTGTGTATTGCACAACATATGTGTACGCACCAATGCCCCATGGATCCAAGTCCCAGAAGCACCGGACGATGATGAGGAAGATGATGCAGGAGGACCACACCCCACTGCAGCCGCAGCAGGAATAGCCCACAGGAACACAATCATCAACAATTTCTTCGCATGAGCACGTCACATTGTGACTGTCCACAGCAATCATGGCACAGTACAAGATGACCACATGACCAGCATGTGCAAATAAAATCTTAGCAACACACATTCCCCGTGTGCATGTCAGTCCTCTGCATTAGCACATTACTCTGACGGGTGTAAGTGCAACATTGAGTGCTAACATTCGCATATGTTGCAAGAAGAGATGGTGTGTATGTCACCTCTGTACCGAGAGGCTGTTTAGGGCATCACGTATTCGATATGCCATATCAGGATGTCACATGTAGTACGTCATGCCACTCATCAGCGTCCCACGTGTACATGAACATGACATGAAGGCCGTCATTAGTGTTCAGGAAAAGATGACAGGGTGCCATTTGTGGTCAGAGATGTACCTGCCTGATGCAAATATACACCCTGTGTGTCGAGTCCCACAACATGAACAACATGGCCGTAAGGGGGATGTGGGCACAGTGGACACCTCAGCAACATTGGGAGATGCACACCAGCCTAGAAGCCAGCATGTCCACCTTGCGTGGAACACACCAAGGTGTCCCCTGGTCAAATGTGCCATGTACAGGTCACATGTGTACACGGACGTCAGCCATCAAGAGTAGTGATCAGTGCCAGCTAATAGGTGCAAGGTGAGTGGTCAACCGCCTCCTCACAGCTACCTGCACCCATCACTGTCAGACTGCAGCAAAACAACACTGCTACATCAGAGCATGCAATACTGACCGTGAGAGCACGTACATTGCTGGTAAGGGTTCAACCATGCCGGAAGGCAAAGCAGTGACATCCCCCCCACCCAATCCCCATCACATTTCCAGAATGCAAGCAGATGACAAACTAACATTGTGGATGACAGCCCCTCTGTCTGAACTAGAAGGCGGTAGCACACTGCACCTCCAACCTTGGAATTGCATGCACCCGGCACCCCCTGAGAGATACCATAGCAGCTGCTGACGGCTCCCACACTATGCACAGTGCTAACCTGAGTGTTATGTGTGTGTGCTGCATTGTGGGTGATTTGCCCCTTCAGCTCTGATTTGGCTGGCCCTTAGCCCTTTCAGGCGGTGTGCCTTTCGCTTCTGTGCTTATACAGTGCTGAGCTGTTGCAGACTTGGGTAAATTGGGCTCTTGGTCGGAGTTGTGACTCTTGGGCATGGTTTGTCCGCAGATGTGCTGTACTTACTTGTGCATGTGTGCCATTGTGCCCATCTCCCCGTCCCCCCAGTCCCTGGTGGTTACTCACCCTGTTGCTGTTGTGTCAGGTCATGTTGAGCAGTGTCCGGTCCTCCGACTCCTGCCACCGTCCCCACACTGATGACTGTGGACACCATTTCCTCCATCTCATCCAGCTCCTCCTGTGGCGCAGGACTCCCAACCCCAGTCTGCATTGCTGCTTTGCGGTTGTTGGCGAGTTTCAACTTGGTTTTGCGCTTCACATCATTCCAGCGCCTCTTGAGCTCTTCCATTGTCCTCCTCAGCACTCCGACTGCATTCACCTTGTCCACGATGGACTGCCATATTCCATTTTTTGTTGCCAATGACACAGTGGAGGTGACGAACAGTTGTTGATGGTGTTCTGTCACCTCCGTAATCAGGATCCTGTTTTCCTGCGGACTGAAACGCGTCTTCCTCTTCTTCTTCTCCTTGCCCTTCCCTGACCCCGAGGTCCCATGCTGGTTCTCCGTGGGGCTTGTGGGGTTCGGGTTGTCCTCTGTGCTTGCTCCGGCTACCTCCATGGTGCTTCGCAGTTGTTTGTGTTTTATTTGTATTTCATTTTTTCCGCTTTTATAGTGATTTTTTCCGCCTTACATGTGGGACTTGCAGGCCTGGCGCTACTTTTCGCTGGATTTTTATCGCATTTGGGCCCATCGCAACTTTTTTCACATTCGGGTTTCCTTTTTTATCGCCGTCGCGGTAGTTGTATCGTGGACATTTGAGGCATTCTCGGGAAACTATTGCATGTTACCGCCGTGTTGAGAATACGACGTTGACACGGAGTTATTTTCCCGCGATGGACGGCGATATGAAAAATTGCGTTAGCCTATTTTGGCGATGTTTATCGCACGTTCTTGAGAATATCCCCTTAATTTCCAAAGCTGGGAGAAGTGGTACCACTACGTTACCATTATCACTGCCTGTCACACTAAGGACCCACTTGGAACAATGCAGAGACTTGCACCTTTGAGCTAAACCTATCCTCCTTGATAATTGAGTACAATTTCTATCTGAACTGCCTAGTTATACTGCCTGTTGCCTCCAGTTCCTGCTTGTTACTGATTGATCCAGTGACACCGCAGCTGCCTGGGTTTTCCTGCTGGTGTTTTCCTGACCGGGTTTTCCCACTCACCATTATTCCCACCAACAGAATACCCACCCACCCCAGGACCTACTTAATGCAGGATGCGCTCAGCACCATGAACCCTGGCCCTCGCTCCCCCAAACATACACAATCGCCGAGCTCTGCACCCTTGACCCTGGACACCGCAGCAAATACTGCTATCCACGCTCCATGGTAGGACCTTTCACCTGCACCCACTGCCACTTCACCTGCCACTGCAAACACACCAGCCCACCAACCAGCTGCACCAAACATACCACAGACACCACCTAAACAAAAACACTAACTCGCATGCACCCTTCTCAACACAAGCTCACAATGCAAGTATTCCATTGAATTATGGGACCTCATCGTCAGGAGGTGGAACAAAAGCTCAGAGACCAGCTGGGTGAACACCCTCAACACCTCCAACCCTGCTGCCACCCCCAAACTCGAAAAGGGAGTGAAAAACTTTAATGCCTGGATCACCAATTGCTCAGACGGCATCATCCCCATCAACAGCAACATTAAGAGAAAATCCGCTAAAAAGGCCAACTGGTACTCACAAAAACTAAGAACAGCAAAACAAAACACCAAACAGCTGGAGAGGAAATGGTGCACCAGCAAGGACACCTCCGACAGGGCAGTCTTGAAGACCTCCCTCGACCTCTACCACCACCTCCTGAGGGCAACAAAGAAGACAGCCATAGCAGCACGCATCAAAACCAGCGCCAACAACACCAAGGAACTTTTCAACATTGTTAAAAAATTTACCAACCTGGCAGCCAGTGAAAACAATATCACACCCTCACAGGGGGGGTGCAACAACCTCACCCACTCCTTCCACAACAAGATCGCAACCATATACAGACATTTCAAACCCCAACCCACACGTATGGTCTTCCTTGACAGACACACCACCACCATAACTGACACAAACCACACTCTGACCACCTGGAACATCCTCTCCACCCAGGACACCGCCTGCACCATGAAATCCATCCACTCTGTAGCTCCCACAGACCCATGCCCAC
The DNA here is from genome assembly GCA_963921515.1 of Calotriton arnoldi. Lineage (NCBI taxonomy): Eukaryota > Metazoa > Chordata > Amphibia > Caudata > Salamandridae > Calotriton > Calotriton arnoldi. The sequence continues at coordinate 96,076 of CAWUFW010019711.1, read as the reverse complement.
ACCACATCTTCAACCTTGGAAACCAAAGGATGGGCCAGGAATTCACCACCCTACTCAACACCTATATCATGACGGCACCATTTCCCAATGCCTGGAAACCTGATGAAGTCAGACCACTACTCAAAGCACCCTCCGTGGACCCCAGCAAGCTCAAAAACTACTGTCCAATCTCCCTGCTCCCATTCCCAGCAGAGGTAGTGGAAAAGATCATCAACAATCAACTCATGACACACATGGAGCAAAACCAAATACTCCCAATGCGGCTTCCGCAGCAATCACAGCACTGAAACTGCCCTAATCACAGCCACCAACGACATCCAAACCCTCCTCGACCAAGGAGAAACAGCAGCTTTGATCCTCCTTGGCCTTTCAGCAGCCTATGCCAAGATATCTGACCACACACTCATTGAAAGATTCCACCACATTGGCATCCAAGGGGACACACTCAGATGGATCACCTCCTTCCTCACCGCAGAACCCAGAGTATCCACCTCCCACCTTCCACCTCTGAACCCAAGGAGATCTCCTGCAGTGTCCCCCAGGGCTCATCCCCCAGCCCCATGCTCTTCAAAGCATATATTATCACGCTAGGCAACATCGTCAGATCCCACGGTCTCAACATAATTTCCTACGCAGACAAAGCCCAACTCATCCTCTCACTCACTGATGACTCCACCACCACCAGAACCAACTTCCACGGATGCATGACAAACATCGCTGACTGGATGAAGAACAACTGCCTACAGCTGAACACAGACAAGACAGAAGTACTGATCTTTGGCAACAATAGCAACACATGGAACGACTCCTTGTGGCCATGAGACCTAGGATCTGCCCCCTCTCCCTCCAACCACGCCAGAAACCTCGGAATCATCATTGACAACAAGCTCACCATGAAATCACCGATCAGCATCAGCTCTTCCACCTGCTTCCTCACTCTGTGCATGCTATGTAAGATCTTCAAGTAGCTACCCCTACACACGAGACGCACTGTGACACAAGCTCATCACCAGCTGACTGAACTACGGCAATGCCCTCTATATAGGAATCACTGCACACCTTCTACAGAGATCTCAGATAATACAGAACACGCAGCCAGCCTCATCCTTGGCCTTCCCCAATGAATCCCCATCACACCACACCTCAGGTAACTCCACTGGCTCCTTGTACAGAAGAGATGCTAATTCAAGCTGCTGACCCATGCATGCAAGGCTCTACACAACCAAAGACCTGCCTACATTAACCATCACCTGAACTTCCACCAATAATCGAGAAGACTATGCTCTGCCTCCCTTTCACTTGCCCATACTCCCCGCATCTACTGAAGTAGAAGTAGAGGATGCTCCTTCTCCTACATCGCAGCAAAGACCTGGAACAGCCTCCCCACGCACCACCAGACTTCCATCTCACTTCCAGAATTTTGAATGGCCCTCAAGAACTGGCTGTTCGAATAAGCCTCCGGGGCCTGCAAGTGCCTGGATACCCTACTAGGTGATTAGCCTCGTTTTATAAATCATGATTGATGGATTGACTTTTTCCAGACTGCCCTTAATTAGACAAAAGACTCTAGGCTATGGTCTGACGTGATCAGTGCAAGGTATGCAGTACAGTATTAAAACAGGTTCCATAACATAAAAGACACACAACTCCATTCTTTATCAAACCAAGGCATAAAACTGCTCGTTCTCTATTCAACAAAGGTCAAAATTTGACTATGACTTTAAAGACTGGAATCTAATCATTGGATATCTTTCCAATGTGACACTCCTCAGCTGACCTCTATGCAAGTCAGGATGTTTTAAATTTCCTAATGACTGAGGTTGAGGCGTGGGCACAAAAAAAACTGGGGTAGTTGCCTAGTAAGAATGTTCCTAGTGTTTGAATACATACAGATCGTATATTTTTTAAATAGATACAATCTCCCTTCAAGTACCGGGCCAACTAAATTCGTGACTGCCCTACTGGGAGCAAAGTTAAGAGGGGTGGGAAACTGGTACTGTCTTTTATGCTCCCAGGAGGAATCAATGTTGGTCAAGAAATTTCTTGAAAAAGTCACCCAGGAGACACAATGGGCCCGATTCACAGAACTAACTTAAGACAAAATCCTAAACTTACTACCATTTTGGTATTCACAGAAGGCACTTACTCATTTTGGTATTCACAGAAGGCACTTACTTACTCATTTTGAGTAACTTACTCATTTGTGTAACTTACTCATTTTGTGTAACTTACTCATTTTGGTATTCACAGAAGGCACTTACTCATAAATGAGTAAGTGCCTTCTGTGAATACCAAAATGATTAAGTTACACAAAATGAGTAAGTTACTCAAAATGAATAAGTAAGTGCCTTCTGTGAATTCCAAAATGAGTAAGTGCCTTCTGTGAATACCAAAATGGTAGTAAGTTTAGGATTTTGTCTTAAGTTAGTTCTGTGAATCGGGCCCAATGTACACTTTCGAATCGGGATTGGCAGGCCATTTCTCAGTTAGGTAGCAAGGCCTTAAGAGCTGCTCATTTTAAAAGAATGGCCTTTCTGTCTCGATGGATGGCATATTATACGCCTAAAGCACTCCATAAAATATGTCCAGAATTGGAGAATAGATGCTTCCGTTGCCAGGCAGAAGGAGAGGGAGATTGGCTACATAAATTTTTTACTTGTCCAAGGCTAGCGCAATTTTGGGAAAGGATCTTCTTTGCCGTTAGCCAGGGGATCCGGAAGAAATTAGATCCCGAGGTAGATGTAGCTCTCTTCGGTATTACTAGACAAGGGGTTAACTTAGCAATGACAAGCGGTGAGGAGACATTTATAGCAATCGCCTCCCTCGTAGCACGCTCCCTGATACTACAGAATTGGAGGTCCTTGAAAATACTTATGCGGGGTGGCTAAATAAGATGAAACGAACAACGAAATTTGAAGAAGCATATGCAAACAGAGTAGGCGCAACTAAAAAGTTCACTGCCCTATGGAAATATATGGCGAAGCTAGATATTACGGTGGAAGAAGAAGCCCATATGGAACCACAAAGTCTCGTTTAGAATGCAAGGGGGTTACAAATGACGAAGGGGGCAAAGAAACAAATAAATAAATATAATAATAATAACAATAATGCACTTTAATATCGCACACTAGGATGAGTAGCCAAGGATGACGAAGCAAAGTTTGCACTGGAAGCAATTTTAGCACCGCACTTTAGTATTAAGTAGGGATATTAACCTCTGAATTTTATAAAATCTGTATTTAGCCAGGTTATTGCTGGAATATGCCATTCTGCACTTTAAAGTATCTATTTTATTCAATTGTTTTTGAATACTGGTCAAATTGTGTCTTAAAATGCCCTGTTTTTATCGATGGTTGTTTTTCTCTTTATGCATCTGCTCAAAAAAAAAAAAAAAATGTTCCTAGTGACTTCAAAAGTATGCTCTGACCATTGCTCAGATATCTCTATACATGTTTCCTACCCTGACCGTACATTTTTTATGGGTCTATTCATCGATATGGTGTAGCTTGGTGTTAATATAATCTCTTGTATCATTCGTTGCATTGTATTTCTAGTGTGATTTAGCTCATGTTGCTTCACTTGATTTAACATTTGTATTTCATATTATGAGCGTTTTTTCATTCTCTGTCATATTGGTCATAACATCTAATATGTAGATGGAATTATTAGGGGTGTCAATAATTTACGTGATTCTGGGAACCTATATCATTTTGTATTATTAAACTAATCCTGGTTTTAAGTAAAATGTGTTCTTTTGACTCAGATAATTCTACAGACTCTGACCTGGAAGCATATTTCACCATTAGTGTTCTTTTACAGTGATAATCACACTAAAATATAGGTACCAAGGTGCAATATTTTCATTCTATTTAACAGTACCTATTTTTGTCAGTTAACTGATAGAAATAACAGTAATAAGGAGACGTCTCCAAAATACACATGCCATCTTCTTCCAGAATTTCTGGAGATACCTCAAAAAAGTTATAATATCAATACTCCTTTTGGGCTTTGAATGTGTTGTTTGAAAGGAATCAAATGAATTCGTTTAAGTCCAATGTAAAATACAGTGTTCAGTTTGCTGATTCGGTAGAAATAACGAGAGGTGTGTGGGGGTATTTGGATTAATTGGTGAGCTTGAATATTTTATCCACTGAATGCAGTCCTGCCGTTTTCTTCTCATTTTCATTTCCTGTTGTGGATGGCTCCATTTAATTGCTCTCAGACAACCTGAGGCCATGAATGACCTTTCGTTGCTTGTACTTTCCCAATCATTTAAATGCTATTTCCAAAAGGACCATATGCTTGTGGTCCTGTGTGAATTGATAAATGTTATCTGAATAAGACTTACTTGCATGTATCTGAGAGTGTGGGCAGTAATAGTCACCTCATCCACTGCTCTGGCTCAGTTTGCTGCATCCTGAAGTTACATTGCAGTGTTAAAACAAAACAGTCTGATTTTTGGACAAAGGTTTCTCACCTTTTAATACAATGCCAAGGCTTGACATTTAAAACAATTTACAATACATATAATCCGTGTCAGCTCTAAAACACGATTGCTGAAAGATATGCTATAACCTGTAATGTTTGCATTTACAATAACATTTTTGGCAAGCGTAATTAGTAATATGTAAATTTCTTGTATTTTGGAGGTTCGAAATACGTGTACACGAATGAGCAAATTTACTGCCAAAAGTTATCACAGAATATGCCATGATGATTTGGGTAACTCTCAACTAAGACGGGTGACATCGGGTCTTGCAGCCAGTCCTCCCTCACTCCAACCCCCACCCCCACCCCTCACCCTTTCGCCAGTCTCTCCATTTATGTGTTGTGTGATGTGAATATTGTGAGATCATAAGTAATGCATTGGTGTAAAAGCTACGGCTTTCAAATAGCCTTAGAGCCCGATGTAGCGGGCTCTACCTGCCATTAAAGGCCCGCTCCAACGCTAAAAGCCCAAGCCGAAGATGAGGGCCTTTAACAAGGTAGCGGACTTTTAATGGACAGTAAAGCCCGCTACGAAGGGCTCTAAGGCTATTAGAACATTCTGCCCCTTAGTTCACATCAATGGCTGTGAACAAAAATTGAAATGATGATGCTCCGAGCTTCTACCAGCCATTAGAAGCCCGGAGCACTCCATTGTCTTTAATGGAGCTCCCAACATTCCAATGTTCTAATATATTTTAATAAATGTACACTTGCGCATACTAGCCCTAAATTCAGCCATTCCTAGCCCATGCTTACTCTGCAAGCCACAGGTAATATTTGTTGCACTGTTCCTCGGAAAATAAATTAGAGTAGAGTGTGTAGGTTTGGAGTCGGGCAGGAATTGCAGGGCAACCTTTTTTTTATGCTTAAACGATCTACCAATGTTATGAGACAGGGCTAACTAGATAAATTATGCCACATTAGGAGTGGAACAACACCAGAATACAGCAGTAACTGAAAGGTGAGCAATTATTTAACACTTGGAAAGGGTTTATCACTGCACATCACCAACATGTGGTACTTCTCAATAGCTTTCTTTATCTGTTTTAGGTAGAAACATGTTTTAATTATGCAGGTGATGGTAGATTAATAATTTATGTCCATTATGCACAAAACTCCCTTGAATGAAGAATCACATAATTTTAGTGGCTGAAGGTATTGTGTGAGTAAATAAATATGTGTGCTTGTAGTTGGTATGAATTCAGCGTCTTTCTCTCCTTAGAACAGGCTGTTGCTCAAGTTGGAGGCCAAGAGACTCAAGACTCAAGATGCCAAGCCTAGTGGGAGATAGCCAAACAGCTGTAGATGGGAAAAATAAGCGTCATAGTGACAGCCTTCTTCCACATAGGGGACTTGGAGGAGGAGGAATAGGTAGCATTAGACGGTCCAAACACCTTCAAAGAACACAACCTGGCATGGGCAAACCATAATTACAGCTGCTGCAAAAAGCAGAGCTGCACCACCTTCTCAATTCCAAAGCAGCCAGGTACAGTTCCTTTCCTTCTACATCCACAAGTATCCTCTACTGGAAAGTGCAAGGTTGCCTAATGACAATGTCATCTGGCCAAAACAAATTTAGAAATAGACTTGCAGTTTTAGAGAGATTTGTTTTCCAGTTCTTCGTAGACCTTTCTTTATTTTTTGGGTTTTTTTCAGGAGGAACTAAAGAGTGATTTTAGTGGATCAGATATTTGTGACAGATAGTATAGTTAGTGCATATTTTGGTTTAGGGCATTTTGTAGGAGGGGGTGAGTGTTTTGAAATGTTTTTGGGTAGTATTTATATTCATATGTGTTGCGGGACATTTTTTTAAATACACATTTCTTCAAGTTTTTACATTAGTGATTTACTTAAATGTACTATTTGTTAAGCAATAGCATTCTAAAACAGGGAAGGTCAACCACCTAATGAAAAGATCTGAAACCTGGTCCATCGCAAGAATTTTCCACTGTCCTCTCCAATCTCTACATGAGGAGCTATGTGAGAAAGTGGATTATTAGTTGATGTGGATGATAGTCCTCTTGAAGTAATAATGGCCCTACTCCTTACTGAGGGGCTCATCACGATGGCGGAACGATCGCCACCGCCGGGCCGGAGGTGGCGATCGTTCCGCCATCAAACTGAGATTTACCCACCGCCATATTAGGATGGCGGTGGGTATCGCGGTGGACAGAAAGTCCGTCCGCCGCTTTTCTTCCGGTGGCAATCGCACCGATTGCCTGGCGGGCGGAGCAGGGCCACTAATATGGTGGCGGTGCCTAGCAGGCACCGTCCGTCATATTAGGATGTGGGTTTTAGGAGGCCTTTCCATGGCGGCGATGCCGCCATGGAAAGGCTGGCGAGATTGGGTTTGGGGGCCCGTTGCGGGCCCCCTTGTGTTGGGGGAGGTGTGGGTGCACACGGGGGTACCCATGGTACTCCCTGCATTTCACTGCACCATGTGGCAGGCACAGTGTAGTGCCTGCCACGTAGTGCAGTGAAATGCACAACATGCTCTTTTGGACATCGCGGCGGTGCTGCTGTCAGCAGCCACTGCTGCAATGTTAACGGTGCGGAATCAGACCACAGCGGTGGCGGTCCCATCCTAATCGGGTAGGCGGGACTGCTGCATGCATGGCGGTCAGTTCCAAACACCGCTACGATGGCGGGCGGATCAAGTCCGCCCGCCATCGTAATCAGCCCCTAAGTTTGGTTAGGAAACAATATTTTAAACCTAATCTCAACCATTGGTAATTGTACCACAGAGCAGACAGGCTTAATTGAGGAGAAATGTGTAAAGCATTTATCAGTATCAAAACTGTTAAAAAGTAGAAACCACAGCATACTAAAAATCCCACTCCAATTTATAAAAATAAGAAACAATTCTAATGAAAAAATAGATGCCAAAACAGCAAAAAACTGATATAGGGAACCGTAGATTTGATATTTCAAAGTTGTAGGTGTTTCTAATGCCAAAAAGCACAAAGCGCCAATAAGGGTATGTAGTCCTGCTAGACCATGTCAAAGTTAAACATTAAGGCAGGCTGAAGTGCAGCGTGGGTCAGATACAAAGACCAGGTTTGTCCCAATGGAAATTTTACCTTCTGACTTACTCGTTTTTCTGGAGAAAAGGTCATCGGCGGGTCGGGGTCCCAGCTGGATCAGAAGTGGTACCCAATCACACTGGTCAACTGAGTGCAGGTCTTCGGTGGAAGCTTAGGCTCTGGTGGGAAGTTCAAGGCTCTTGATGTCGACGGTAGGAAACCTCCAAGCAGGAAACGTCCAGTCCAAGGGAAGTGTTGTCATTGTGGGGGTCATGCTTGACATTGTTCCAGGTAAAATCCTCTAAATTCAGACTTACAAACTTTTCTCGAAATCAGGATCCTCTCAGCAGGGCAATCGAGCAAGTTGTGCCTGATTGGTAGTTCAATGCTCGGCGGCGGTCCGGTGGCAGCCTCTGTTTTTTTGCAAAAAGTTCACAAAAAGATTCTAAGGGCCTGATTACAACTTTGGCAGTGTGCGAGTGGGGCTGTCACGCTGCCACCCTGATCCCACACTGCCAAAGCCGTGTGAGCATCGCCCACCAGATTACGAGTTTTCTTGGGTCTGGCAGGCATTTCTTTGGCTGTCCCATGGCAGTGCCTCTGATAAAGGGCACTGCAATGGGAGCATCAAAGGCAGTTCCTGCACAACATGGACTCTGCAGTCCATGCCATGCAGGACCTGGGGTGCATGCACACAGGGGACACAACATGTGCTCCCCTGCATGCACAGAATGGCCCTGAGCAACAGTCCTCTCTGCCACAGATTTCATGGCAGGCTCACCGCCATAAAAACCGTAGTGGAAAGGAAACTCATAATATGCTTGGGGATGCCTCAGCAGCACCGTCAAGCATATTGCGGCCTCAAGACCACCTCAACACCTCTAGGGATCTCTGATCCCTGGCAGTTGCGGCATTCCATGGCGGTCTGACTGCCCAACTTGTAATAGGGCGGTTGGACCGCTGGTGAGCAGCACCAACACCGCCCCCATGGTTGCGGCAGCCCATCGGACCGCCGTAGTCATATTTTGGCCATTAGTGTCCAGTCTTGCAATTATGAAGGGGGAAAGAGTACACTTTAACACCAGCCAAGGGTCCAGGACCTTTTGACACAACTTGAGGGTTAGACCTCAATCTCCCAGAAACCACCAGCAGAGTTCAGGGCAAAGGCAATTGAAACTGGGCATCTGGGCTCAGCAAAGACTTGGGTTTCTTGCAGCTTTTCTGTTCCTGGAGCTGAGCAGGACGCCGCTCCCTAATAAATGGGGTAAAAGTTCCCAGGGTAGCCCCTACCCACTTTTGCAGCACTTCTTGTGTGTTTTACTGTAAACTATATCACAGTGCCCCTCTCTTCCTAAAACCAACATGACAGAACCTATTTTCCCTTGTGCAGAGAACTGGGCACATTGTTGTGGTGTGTCATAGGGAAATCGGAACTCCCCCTGGAAACCGGCTCTAGAACCGTTCCCCCCCCCCCACTGGGACTGGTGTCACTCTGGGTACTTGGACAATGGCAGAGGCAGCTCTAGGTGTGAGTTTCATCTGCCAGTGGCAAAGACTGCTCCTTTGAAGCTTGTGCATTTGGTAGGTACATCCCCCAGGCTATCCTGTTAGAAGGTCTCACCTCCGCCCAGCCAAGGCCCTTTTGTTTCCTTTCCTGAGAGACATTCACACCTCCTCGCAGGGGGCTAGCAGGCTGCAAAGTGCAAGTTGGGGATTAACTCTGAAATGGCTGCTAGAGGCTTTAGACAGAAAAATGGCAGCTTTCTAAAAGTGGTATTTTCAAATAGTAATTTAAAATCCTATTTGACCATTAGATTGGATTTTAAATTACTATTAATTTGAGTCATGAATTAGGATTCAGCTATTCCCAAACTGCCTTTATGCATTATAGTGAGTTCTGCACTCTACTCACCTGAGCAGAATGTCCCATCAACTCTGCCAGTGTTTATGTGTAGCTATCACTACAGGCATTATCATTTTGTCCAAAGCCCAAACGGGCCACCATCAGTGGGCCTGAATGGGTAAGACACCAGAGAAAACAAAGTTTGGTCATTTGATCATGTGAAATAGCAAGTAGATACTGCAATAATGAAAGACGACAACTCAGTGGAAATTTCAAAACAAAGATCAGCATCATTATCACTAGTTTGCCTGACTAAGAGTAAGACTGAAGCCTTAACTGAACTCAAACATCCACCATTTTTTGCTAAATACAAAAGTAGTTCAAAGAAATAACATTTTATAATTAAAGTATAAAGTGGGGTGGGCAAACTATGTTTTATACTAATGTACAAGTTGAAAGGTTTCGACCTTCATGCAGCCAGGACAATGTTTGCTAACTGCAACAAATTGACTTACAGGCCTTGTCTCCTTTAGAAAAGAGAGAATACAGACTGCCTAGGCTTTATCCTACTGCTAACAATTTCCACCTCCATGATGCCCCATAGGCTGAATAGGAGGATTGTTTAGGTGAATTTGCATATTTATGGCCTCCTCCTGGAGGCATTGTGCATTGCTTACACCACATCTGCACCACCAAGCGTGAGATATATATCAACAGATAAATTAGGAGGTTGCAGACTATGCCAGAAGCTTCATCATTAACATTGTTAAATGTTTCTTATATCTTACCCAATAGATCTGCAGCAAGTGTTACAAGCATTTGCAACGCAATCGGTCTCGTCTTTGGGACTTTATATGTATTTAGCTATGCAGCACATTAGCCTGGGTGCTGAAACATCTACTGTTCTTTAACATGGAGGGAAAGTAAGCACCAAACAGCAAGACACGCCAGGTATGGAAACACACGGAGAGAAATATTGCCTTTCAGCGGGAAATGGTATAGTCTAAAGCTCTGTTTTTAATATAAAATCAGGGCCTTGAGTGGTCATATCACTGAAAATACAAGATTTCAAAAAAATATTATTGTCTAAGGGTGCTCGTGGAAGACAATTTCTATGGACTGGAATCTAGAGAATGCCAAAGTGATTCTGGTATTTTACTGACCTCTGCTGGTCGTTTTCTATCAAGAAAGTTAAATAGAGGCAGTTGCCAGAAAAATAACAAAAAGAAGGTCCCTCAGCAGAAAGAAATTCTGGTATTTTACTGACCTCTACTGGTCGTTTTCTATCAAGACAGTTAAATAGAGACAGTTGAACAAGCAGAAACAATTCTGGTATTTTACTGACCTCTACTGGTCGTTTTCTATCAAGACAGTTCAATAGAGTCAGTTGAACAGAAAAAAAGTCCCTAAGCGGAAGCAGACAAGTCCTAGGGCTGATCTCCAGAGCCCACAAAGTACATACACATATAAGTATATACTAAAGTATATACAAGAGGTCTCAAATGCTCAACCTAAAAATGCGGTGGCTTGGCTAAAGGTACAATATTCCTAGTTGACTTTTAACTCTTCAAAATCTCTAAGTGTGCAACTATCCTGATAAAGCACACAATCAGTCTCAGTTTGTTAACATCCACCATCATGACTTTCATAGTTGCATCTTGTCCTGTACTGAATTACAGAGTTCTTCAGCTCAAACAAGTGTTGTGTTGCACATTTATAAAGTGAAGTTCTAATGGGCCTGACCCACGTGTATAAGCCATTTTACAGGGACGTTAGCTATTATTAACTCACTGAATAACCTAGAATGGCTAAAGTGTGTCTCAAAACTATAACAGGTGACTAGTATGCGGTGTATTACTTGTTCCTACGATGAAGTTCTAATCCATCAGTTTAGATTCAACAGAGCACTCGTAAATATCCTCCATCTGCCATTTAATGTGACAATTTTACTGCTAGTGTCAGTATCAAAAGATCCACTCCAGAGACCCTTAGCTTTAAGCTATTCTTAGACTTCAACATAGACAGATTCCAGCATCTCTCTTCTTTCTCCATGCAGAGCAATGAAACTGTTGCATGCTGATGAATGTTCTGTGTGATGGCCTTTTTGTTATCCTATTGAAGGCAATGCACATAGATTCTGTAGCTTGACTTCTAGTCCACATGTCTAGAGTTAGATGAATGGACTGCAACAGCAACCAATCTTATTACACAACCATGCAATAGAGGCACAGCAACAGTTGAGAAATAAGTACTGTGTGTTGCCTTCCTTTGTTAAGAAAAGGACTCCACAAGTTGCAGAGACTTCTCTCCTTCAAATAAAGAACAATCAAAGAAGAAGTGAGGAGGCCAAGTGCAAACGTTTTGTCCCAGTTCAGAATGTGTAAATGGACCAGATGGTAGATTCAGTGGTACAGTGCTCCCTTGCTCAGCATATACTTAAGAGTGTTTTTTTCTTTTGAAAGTCTCACTTCAATTGACATCTGTGGAGGTCCGGTGGCTGGGCGCTTTACGGTGACCAAGACATCCCCAGTTTATTTGTGCCAAGCAGAGTTGTTGATGGTGCTGAATGTACTCTATGAGCAGCAGCCCTCCTTGTCATACCTATGACATTTACTTCATTGCAATCTTCATCATTATCATCGTTATCATCTTGTATCAGATTGGTTTCTTCTGTCACAGCAATTCTCATCTTTCTTCCATAAGACAGTATGTTTTTTTTTTTAATGGGCGAATGTGTTGCCATACCAAGGTGTCTCCCTGGTTACCGACAACACAATAGTTTGTAGCAAATTGACCTGTCGGCAATGCTTTCCTCAATCTTTTAGCTTTTATGAACTCCAAACCTGGGGTGGAGAGCTTCTTTACAAAACCAAACCCTGAACCTATTGTGGGGCTACGGTTTACTTGGGGTGGTCAGCAACTACGGTGGACATACTATTTGTTGGAAATCCGAGAAGATGGCAGGAAGTAGTGATGGTGCAGGAGCACGCTGAATAGAGCTGATTTCCACTTCCTTAGTGCCAGTTGTGACACAAACAATGACCTATTCTTTTTTCCTTTTTGCCAATGTGTCTTTTAGAATTTTCTCTTTACCTTGCCTCTCATGGCAGGGCTTGATGAACCACTACATGACACTTTAATATAAAGGGGGTATCGGTGGTGTTGCCTTTCTTTATGTTGGAGGAGGAAATTCTGTAGACAATGCATATGACGAACGAGCTGGCAAAATCTACTGCTGTGCAATAAGTGCAAAATCTACTGTACAGCAAACACAACATATGGCTGTGCACCAAACTAAATTCCTTTTATTTTTGCTTCTATCTTAGGAGTATAAAACCAAGTGGCCTCTTCTCCCTGTTCTGTTTAGAAGGAAGGTTCTATTTGCTAGGGCAATTCCATTTCTGATTTACTATGTTTTGCCATGACTGCATTCAATGTAGCAGTGAGAGACTGTGGCTTTGGTTTTAGTGGGGGTACATGGATCAAGGGGGTACCAATGTCCCAATGCATTTTGCACTTTGGTGGCTAAAAAGTAAGAAGGTTTGATGCCAGTGCTCTTTTGAGTGGTGAAAGCATTTTTACTCACTATTTTCTTGGCAGGAGCCAATTTCCTGAGTGCCATTTGTATGACTTCCCTGCTTCAGCACTTAGCAGAGAAGTCTCTGGGCTGTGGCATCAGCCGATTCACAAATATGTCTTTGTGTCAGCCTCAACCAAGGGCAGGCAGAAAATAAGTGAAAGACTTTCAGACTTGCCCTTTGTAAAGAATGAGATGCACCTAATACACAAAAATAACACCATATATCATCTAATTGGCAGAGACTAGGCACAAAGATAGACACAAATCCATTCTGAAAAGCTGGTACTACAGAAATATAAAAAAAAAAATTTTCAATACTAGAAATTGCCTTCATTCTCCTGGTTGATACAATGAGTCTGACAGCACATCCTCAAAACACCCTAGGAGGCCTGTGGTAAAGAAAAAGAGATATAACAATTGTATTAATTACACATAATAACCATGGCTCACCAGTCCCAATCATCATAGCAGAAAATGTCAATAAATGTTGTTTAAAGTGAGAAATAATATTTCGTGTTTCTCCTTTGCCAATTAATTTATTTGTGAGCATCAAGGAAGCTGGCAAGTATTGACTAAATACAAACATATAATAACAGTGGCCCACCAAATCCAATCACCATAGCAGAAAATGTCAATAACATTCTTAAAAGTTATCAATACTATCTGGTGACTCTCCAGAGCCTGTGAGACCCATATGAGAGCATAGTGAAACTGACAAAAATATATTAAATCGACTATGGATAATAATCATGGCCCACACAAGACAACCAGCCCAAAAAACATATTAATGGTAGGTTTCGACTAAGAAAACAGAAAAAATGAAAAATATCTGGTTCAAATAGACCCTATATACAATGTTCCTGGCAGAAGTCCTGGTTTTATTAAATGGCGGAAGAGCACACGGTTTTGAGAGGAAGGGTATGTCATGGAGAAAAAAGAGAAAATGGCCTCCAAATGATTGGACAGGCACATTGATTGGCACGGAAGGGGGAGTCATGGGAACAAAGATTAAATGGATGCTTTCCCTGGAACTTCACCTTCCCCCACCACCATAAAACACATGCAGTCTACCGCAGCACGTATTGCACAAACATATACTCACAATATGTCTAGCCCCATCCACGGGACCATGCACCAAAAGCACAGCTTCAATAGAAATTAGGAAAATCAATTAAAACAAAAATAATAAAAGATCTATGGGCGATACAAGAACCCATAACATGATCAGGGCAGCACAGTAATACAGACAATTAAAAGGCTCCTAAAACTAACATCCCTTAGAAACACTCCCAGCCAAAGGCTTTTAAAGGTTGCACAAAATACAAATTAACCCAAAATCTCACACTCATGATTGCAAAATTGTGAATGAGCACGTGGCGGGGGAGTAGTCTGAAGCAATTGGAAACTGACTGCCTACTTGGGCCTGAAAACCCTCCCAACCACCAATAAACCCGTACAGACAAAAATACCCCACATTTGCCATACATTCAAGACCGTCCACACATACCTAAAACTGTCATGCTCCCACCTCAGAAGACAGACTACATGTGGATCTTCGCTACATCTACATCTAGCGATGCCTACCCAACAACCACTGAGGGACCCTTCTGTGTCAGCCATAGTGGACATGCTTTCACCTAGGGTCACACCCTGTCCATCTCTGTTGCCCTTACCACAACAAGCTGGATTTTGGCAAAATTGGCACACCCCAGAACAGATGCTACTCACGCTATGGTGAACAAGGAGACATTAGAGGGTGGTTGCAGTGCATCTGTGTGTGATCGATCTGGATGCTTCTTGTGATAATGATAGTTCTCAGAAAAAGAAATCAGATCTAGCAAATAAGGTGCCCATCAGTGAATAAGTCCCAGTGCACAAAGAGGTTGTGTCCTATGATGTTCAACTTTTCACCACTTACCGGAAGATTATAGCAGATACACTGTGTCAACCTTGTCAGTGGATAACTAAAACCAAAATGGATACACAATGAGGTTAGTCTGGAACCTTCTTATTGCCTCTGTTTCCTATTGAATCCACTCTGGAAACTACTCACCTGAAAGTTTATACATATCTTAGTAAGTGGGCGATCTAAAAGGAAAACAGACAGAAATGAAAGCGTTCTTAGGTCTTAAAGGATATTTACAGTTTTACATTTGACACTAAGCATCAGAGCAATCAGGCACAGGCATATGGCGTAATAACTTGGAATATTTGAGCATGTTTAGAATAATTTTAAAAAGTCTGAAAGACTGGTCATTTACTCTGGTAATAGTACATAGAGTGGCGCATTTCCCAGGATGAATTCCGACATGTGCTGAGTATAAAGGGCTATCTGTGGAGTAGCAGAAATGTTTAGGAACTAAGGGCCAGATGTAGGTAAATGCATGTTTGCGATTCCTTAATAGCAATTTTTAGGGAATCGCTATTAAGGAATCGCAAAATGCCATGTAGGTAGGAATCGCAATATTTGTAGCGATTCCTTAATATTCCTTAATTGTGAATCGCAAATTGCGATTCGCAATTATGAATACCTTCCCATTCATTTCTATGGGCCAAGAGGCCCATAGGAATGAATAGGAATTGCTCCCGCAATTTGCGAGTCACCAAGAGGCACTCGCAAATTGCGGGCGCAATTTCAAGGGTGCCAGGGTTCCAAAAGGACACCCTGTTGCACCCCTGAAATGTGCATGTGTGCACATGTGGCGCACATACATGCCCTAAGGGCATGAATGTGTGCCACATGGCACTTAAAAAATGCAAAAAGTGCTTTTTAAAGGAAATCGCTAATTACCACCAACTTGAAGTTGGTGGTAATTAGCAATTCCTTAAGGCTAAAGTGCACTTTCTTTTGTGCTACTAACATTGCATTTAAGGAATCGCAATTTGCGATTCCTTAAATGCAAGAGCAAAATAAGGAATCGCTATTTTGCGATTCCTTATTTTGCTAATAGGTTTTAACTTACCTACATTGCTCGCTGCTAAATAGCGATCGCAAACGCTGAAATTCTGCAAATTTCAGCGTTAGCGCTCGCTATTTGGCCACCTACATCTGGCCCTAAGGGCCCGATGTAGGTGGGCGATTAGCGATCGGTAACGCCGAAAATTGCAGATTTTCAGCGTTACCGATCGCTAAAAAAGGATGTGAAATGTAGGAGCAGAAACACTGATTCGCAAAATAAGTAATCGCTAAAAATAACGGAAATCAATGTTACACTGACTCACCATTTAACGACTTGCTAAATAAAGAATCGTTAAAAAAAAATCGCAAACCTATGTACATAAATTCGTTATTACCGAATCGGTAAGAAATCGCTAATTAAGAGTCGCACATTACCATGGACTCAAATCAGATGATAACCAGGTGCACAGCATATAAACAGCCCCAGAATGCATCAGCATGAACACAATGGCTGCCCTGAACGTCATTGCAAGGCGGTTAAGGATACAAGCTGCAGCACAAAGGATATGGAGACGACAGGAACGCGTCTACAGATTGCGCATCACCTTATTCCAACTCACAGAGGCTGAAATCCATGAGAGGTACAGGCTACACCCAAACACTATCCTGGACCTGATACGGGACCTGCGCCCATTCCTCGAGCACCAGACACCAAGGGCCCACGCAATACCTACTCATGTACAGGTACTCTGTTACCTGCACCTCCTGGCATCTGGCAGTTACCAAGGGGTAATAGCTGCGGCCGGTGGAGTCTCAAAGAGTTGCCTGTCGCGTTTTCTCAACTCGGTATTTTATTTTTACCTACATAGGGCCCTTATTTGCGAATATTACCGATTCGCAATTAAGAACTCGCTATTTCAGATGTAGGTAATAATTCGGTAAAATAAACCGAATCGTTAAAAATCGCTATTTTATTTACTGAATCTCCGTTACCGAATCGGTATTACCGATCCGGAATAACCGATTCGGTAAATAGCGAATCGGGGATATTGAAAATTTGGTATTCATGATTCAGCCAATCCAGTGCCTCCTGATGACATCACAACCAGGAAGTGGCCACACCCATGCAGCTGCACTGATCCTGGAGCTGTTGGAGAGGCAGGGAGCAGGAGCAAGATCACAGGAGCAGCACAGCTACCACCTAGCTGACACAGAGGAACTGCACCATGGCCACACAGGAGAAGGGGAAGGATGCTTGCGAAAGAAAGCGCAAGCACAAGTTCAGTGAGAGGGAGTTGGAGGTCCTCATTGAGAATGTCATCAAAGATCACGACCTGCTCTTTGGCAAGAAATCTCTGCACGTCCCAGAGGCAAAGAAAAGGAGGATTTGGCTGGGGATCCAGCAACAGGTCAAAGCGATTGGCGTCACACATCGCTCAACAGATGATCTGAAGAAGCGATGGTATGACCTGAGAGCACGTGCTAAGGAGAGGGTGGCTGAACGGCTGAAACAAGCCAGGAAGACAGGCGCGGGAACATCAACAGCGCCTGCTCCAACTGCCCTAGAGGAAATGGTTGAGTCCACCCTCCAGCCGGAGAGCGTCAGTGGCATCGGGCCGTGGACAGCTCAGCAACAGCATCCAACAGACAAGGTAAGATGCATGCACAGCATGCTGTCTCCCCTCCCAAACCCCAATCCCCCTGCAAGAATCACACCCCAGAACATGTTTTGTATTAAATCAGCAATGCATCATGGGAGATGTAGTCCTATCAAGTATTAGCTAATCAGTCAGTCAGCAAAAAGCATAGGCATGTCACACACATCAATAGATGAGCTAGCATAGGCCAGACAGCTAGATTGCCAGTCATGAAATTTATTTGCAGACAAATGCTGGCAGACAAGTGACTAATAGTACATTTTGTATCCACAGGTGGAACATCGCCCCAGGCTGCAGAGGGGGAGACAGGCGAGGATTCCAGGGAGGAAACCACAATTGAGGAGGAAGTCTCACCACCTGCTGACACCACACCAACATCCCCACCACCACCACCACCACCACCACCAGCACGATCAAGGAGGTATACAGTGGCTAGCTTCCAGGAGATAGATGGCACAGAGGAGGACAGCCAGGGAGCACAACAGACCACGCCGGGCGATGACAGACAGGCATCGGTGACACAGTCCCCCGTGGAGGATGGCAACACAGGTGCCCGTAGACGGCGACAAAGGGCACAGAGTCCTGACGCTGAGGAGTCCAGTGTCTTCTCTGGCTTGGGGGGGCAGATGCTCAAAGTGCAGCGCCTGCAGGGAAAGACAATGAGAGGCATTCAACGTCAGCTGGTGGCAAATAACTGGAACATGAATAGCATGAAGGAGGCCATATACTGCCTCAACAATACTGTGGCAGAGGGCATGAAGGAGATGTCGGATGCAGTGAGGCTGTTATGCAGCAGAAGTGAGAGTGACCGTGCTGCAAGGCGCAGGGACAGGCAGAAACTTGAAGCGTACACAATATCTGTCAACAGGCTGCGCAATGCAACCCATGTGCTCAGTCGTCGCTCAGTGGCCATGCAACTTGAAATGGCAAAGTGCAGCCGTGAGGTCACTCAGGGCCTGGTAACAGTCACCAGTGCTTTAGAGGTGCTGCAGACAAGCCAAATAGCTGCCACCGGAACAGGGGATCGGGTGGAGAGTGAGGAGGCAACCAGTCGCAGCAGCATAACCCCCCCTTGCCAGTGAACAGGAGGTGCAGTGTTAGGCATGGTTCTGCCGCAGTACACAGCACTGGTGAGGACAGTGTGCCTGCTGAACGCAGCCATGGTGCACGTGGGCGCAGGAGATGAGCACAGCAGGCAAATTCCATTGTGTGGTGGGTGACGTAACCCATTGGACACAATGATGGGATTAGTGATATATCAGGGGGGAGTGACTATGCCATGTTGTGCTTGATCAGGCACTGTGGGGACATCATTGGTGTTACGGTGTGCTGTACAATTGCCTGATGTAAGGTAAATTAAACACACTGACACAATTGCATTAACTGGCTTTGTCTCATTGCTTACTCAGAAATAGTTTTGTGTGATCTCTGACCGTCTCTGTCTCCCATCTGCTGCAGCTGCGCCGCCTGCAGCGCTGTGCTGTGGCTGTGTACCTTCCTCCTCCTCCTCCTCCTCAGATTCACTAATTTCCACAGGTGTCCCCCCTCTTAGTGGCAAGGTTATGCAGCATGGCACATGCAGCGATGATTTTGCAGCAGACCAGGGGCCGGTACTGCCGTGCACCTCCACTCTTGTGGAGGCAGCGGAACCTGCTTTTGAGGAGTCCAAATGTTCGCTCAACCACATTGCGCGTCGATCTATGTGCAACATTATATTGCCTTTCACTTGGGGTGGATGGGTGCAGGTACGGAGTCATGATGAAGGAACGCACCGCATAGGCGCTGTCACCTAAGTGTGAGAAGAAAGAAGGTTATTCACAGTCAACAATCGTAGCAACAGGTGTATACTTCAGGGGGTGTCACATGTATTTACCTAGCAGGTAGCCTTCTCCAAATTCACCCGCAACAAGACGGGTATAGATCCCACTGTTCCAGAATATATACGAATCATGCGTGCTCCCTGGGAATTTCGCAACTATGTCGGTGATGATGGAAGAGGCATCACATATGACCTGTACATTTATGGAATGTGAGGATTTGCGATTGCGGTAGATGTACTCAGTCGCAGCAGGGGGCAGATTGGTATATGTGTCCCGTCAATGCAACCTATGACGTGTGGGAACTGGGCCTTCTGGTAAAAGTCCATCTTGGTCTTCTGCAGTTCTGCCTGTGTGCTGGGGAATTGGATATAGTGTGGCATCCTTTGCAACATGGCGTCCAGGAATGTTTTGAGAAAACGCGACAGGCAACTCTGTGAGACTCCACCTGCCGCAGCTATTACCCCTTGGTAACTGCCAGATGCCAGGAGGTGCAGGCAACAGAGTACCTGTACATGAGTAGGTATTGCGTGGGCCCTTGGTGTCTGGTGCTCGAGGAATGGGCGCAGGTCCCGTATCAGGTCCAGGATAGTGTTTGGGTGTAGCCTGTACCTCTCATGGATTTCAGCCTCTGTGAGTTGGAATAAGGTGATGCGCAATCTGTAGACGCGTTCCTGTCGTCTCCATATCCTTTGTGCTGCAGCTTGTATCCTTAACCGCCTTGCAATGACGTACAGGGCAGCCATTGTGTTCATGCTGATGCATTCTGGGGCTGCTTATATGCTGTGCACCTGGTTACCACCTGATTTGAGTCCATGGTAATGTGCGACTCTTAATTAGCGATTTCTTACCGATTCGGTAATAACGAATTTATGTACATAGGTTTGCGATTTTTTTTAACGATTCTTTATTTAGCGAGTCGTTAAATGGTGAGTCGGTGTAACATTTTCGCTAAATAAGGAATTGCTAATTGATTTCCGTTATTTTTAGCGAGTACTTATTTTGCGAATCGGTGTTTCTGCTCCTACATTTCACATCCTTTTTTAGCGATCGGTAACGCTGAAAATCTGTGATTTTCGGCATTACCGATCGCTAATCGCCCACCTACATCGGGCCCTTAGCTCGTTTGCTAATGAATAAACACTGTTTTTCCCTGCACAAATACGTTTTCTGTTATGTGTTGCTTTAACCAGCTTGAAACAAACTCCACTTCTAACAAGTTATCAAGAGAGACAATCCTTGGACAAATTGTAGACTATCAAACCTCAAAGCTGTGCGTGAGGTAAAGCTTAATGGTTGTTTTGTAGTGATGTATCTTATGTACCTAGTAATATTCTTACATCTTCTTTAAGGTTCGCGCAAACCGAGATGATTGGCTCAATCCACATGCGTCTCTTGCTGACAAGATTCAAGAAGGTTACCAGAAAGAAGACAATATTCTCTCTCTCTTTCTTCCAACCTCTTTTCCCAACTCTTTTGTGTACAGCCTTTGTGTTCACTTTCAAGACTGTCATCAGAGACAGATGTTGTGAGCTCCACATAACTTCTACAGAACCACTGGAAACCATGGTATTGCATGTCCTTTTATTCTCATCAAAAACAAAACTGCAGTGAGAATGTGTAAAATGTATTGAAATAGTAGACAGACATCAATGTCCTAGAGCAGACTAGCAGATTAGGGCTCAAACAGTGAAAAACCACAGTTCAATAATATTAAGCCTACCCAAAAACAAGGTAAAGGAGGAAATGTAGCTCCACCTCAAAATGCCCATTTATTTACTCTGTTTTCCTTACTCCCCATATGGGCCTGTCCTGCATATCCGAGTCCAGTCACCACAGCAACAGCGAAACAAAATTACATGAATCCAAAAACCGGAAAAGAAGTTGTTAATGGCTGCCTTCCATCAAATAGAAGCCCAACAAAAAGAAGCACGTGCTAAGATCCGAATTGAACGTATTTAATATTTTCAAAGATAATAAAGGTGGATGATGCAGCATAGATTGTAGGCAAAGGATGATTGATGCTTTCCCTTTAGTACTCACATCGAAAATGACGAAGGAATCAACAAAGAATAGGGAAGAGTTTTCAGGACAGGAAGCGCATATTGCTACTGTATGTACACTAGCCTTGCTCACTGTGGCACTTCCCTTGTAAAAAGAAATAGATACACACACTTTGCACTAAAAATTTACTTTAAAAGTGCTGCAGCCAATAAACCACTCGAAATTGATTTGACTAAATAATCAATTAACAGCAGTGATGGAGCAAGGTTTCAAAAATGAAACTTGCTTGTATGCAATCCTCCTCATAGTATTAATTTATTAAACTTGTACTGTCAATACTAATCTTTGCATTCACAAACACAAAAGGGATAGACGCTTGCCTATGTGTTTTACTAATGAATAACGCTTGTCTATAAACCAAGATGGCCGCTAAAAGCGCGGGACTTCATTTGCGCATGTCGCAACCTGATCACATGGTGTGACGTCTTTCTTTGCTTGGTGGGAAACTTCTGCTTCTGCGCAGTGTGCATTAAAATGGCCGCTAAATGTTTTCACATGCTTAAGCTTGCTCTCATGTCATTATTAAATTGTCGTTTTCTTAACGCTACTAATGCAGGATAGTATTATAATTAATTGGGAATAGAGTAGGGAAAGTGGGCATACAGTGAAACTTTTTATTTGTGATTTTAATATTTTCTTCTTGAACTTTTAGTAATTCGTAAACTTGGGCCTGGGTTGGTGTTTTGAAACTCGAGAGACAGATGGTTCTGCGCATGTGTCCTGTATGCCTGCCAAGTGAAGTCAACTTGGACGTCTCCCAAGGCCATGACCTATTGGCCGAAGATGATGTACTCAATGTTTCCGGCGGACAAATTGTTACTTTTCTCCTGTAAAATGTATAACATTTGTCGTGAGACGGGTGGGAAATAAAGTGAATGTATTAATTTGAAGGGGCGGGAAGCTAAAAACAATAGGCTTCACAATTTAGGCCAAAATTGACATGGTGCGAGAATCCACCCCCTGTCCCTGTCCAATCAGAAGTAATGGTCCCATAATGTTAGCAACATTAAGGGGAGGTACATGGGCGTAGAAGGGTATAATAGAATATAGCATTAGTAAATTAGTCAGAGCATGCGTTCACGAAGAACAGGCGTCCATACTGCCAGAGCGCTCTCAACTCCAGACTGCCCAGCTGATCGGTTGTCGACTGAATTCCTGTCCGGAAGAGGTCCTGAGGAGGGGGCGGCGGAGTCCATTAGAAGGAAAGCACGGGAGAATCGAGAGAAGTCGGGTATCAGAGAGGGGAACGGCGCAGGCGTCGTTGTAGAGAGGTCACCGGTCCTGTCCTGATCCTGGAAGAAGTCTTTGCTCTTCATCCTTCCTGGGTCCTATCTTTTCCAACTCCTTGGCCAAGGGGCTTGGTTCTCGCATTTAGGGAATTATACTGCAACCTTTATTTGCGCTGCTGTCTCCATCTTCTCCTTTTCCTTAAACACCGTCATTGATTAGCAAATCATTTCTATGCTTTTTCTTGGGTATTTCAATCAAGTACCGTGTTTTCTGTATTTTACTCTGCTAAAACTTTAGATAAACAATTTTAAAACTTCCTGACTCAGTGATTATTTCAGGATTATGTACTATAATGAATGTCACTCATTTTAAACTTCCCAATTAGCAAAGGATCCATTGGTAAGTTATTACTCTTCAATCAGAAGGTAATTGGTAGCAGGGACTTTGATAAAAGAGTACATCTGACACCCAGCGTAAGTATTAGTGTAGTGTGAATGTATGGGCCCAAGTGAGTATATGGTGTATGAATGTTGTTGGCTAATATTGCGCTGGATCAGTTGCACAAAAAAAGCTTATGTCCAGCCAGTCAAGCTTCTGCTCTGAACAGGGCAAGCACTTTTGCCAACATAACTTTTCTCCACGACCAAACTACAGCATTATGCGACATCATGTAAAGCCGTAACACTGGACATATCTCATCGTATTCATAGTTGAAATTTCAGATATTACAAAGATTACATCGGTGTAACAAAAATGACAGGAGGCTTAATTTGGCTGCTATTCCGAGGCACACTCAACAGAGGGAAGAACTGAACAGAGTAGTGTGGCCAGACTGTCTGGCAGCTTTACAGCCAAAACATAGGCTATGTTTCAAAGCAATGTTACTTTGAAAAACATGTCCTACTCCAAAAATGTATGTTTAACCCAGTAATACAGCTTTCGCAAATTCCAAGGTGTTTTAAACACAGGGCTTCGAATATGTTCAAAAAGATAAAATGTAATTGAGAGGTTAATACGTTCAAACGTTTTCCACCTAAAGGGAGTATTAACAGGCATGGCACTACATAATGGAATCTCACTTACCAAGATGCTGCAAATGTTTGAGAAATATGGTTGTTTTGTATTCAAGTACTAGTCCTCCAAGTTGACAGTCATTACTTGCTCACACACAGGTAACAATAACGTACAATTTAATGGTAGATGGACTACAATGTGCATGCAAAGGGCAGGATTACCTGTAGGGTAGATTACAGGCCATGAAAATTGGTAAATCCCATTACATGTTTTTGAGAATAATCATGCAGTGATCAACGTGTCTATGCTGAGTCCCACATGTTTTGCAATAGAGTTTCATAGGATGATTTCAGCTGCTTTCAGCTCTGGGAGCCCTGGATGAAACCTAGACGCGTTTAATCCCAAAGGGGCCAGTAACCACTTTACAAGCCCCATCAGACCTCCAAAATGAGGTTATCGAAGAAATGCCTAGAGCAAGTATCACCCCTCATCAGCCAGGCTTGCTTGAATCCAGTGGTGTAACGAGCAAGGGATCCACGTCTGGGCATACTCTTAGCCACTTAGGGCGCACATAGCAACTTCACAAAATAAAATGATGGACGGAGTTTTGAAACTTGAAACTTTTTAAACACTCACCCCTAGTCACAGATCCAGTCCCAGGATTCTTGTTTCCGGTACAGAGAGGACCTGGCCTGGCAGTTCGGGCTGGACTGGTCCCATGAGAAGCAGGGTCAAGACTGATTTGCATATGGCTGGGTCCAAACTGGGGTGGCTTAGTGAGCAGAAGAACAATGATGGATTCAACCCATATCTTTGACTGGGGGTGAGTGTCTCAAAAGTTTCAGCACTCCATCCATCATCTTATTGTGTTTTCTACGAGAGTTCAGGAATGACAGCCACTTTAACTTTACATGTTCTAAATGCCCCAGATGCATTCACTGTTCCTGTCATAATTGGTCCTGTAGTACCTTCGTATAAACCTTGAGTAACAGGAAATACTATGCATACTTTGGCTGTTCCTGCTGGAATTAATGCTATAGCTGGCAATTCAGTGGGATCGACAATGAGACCCAATCCTCAGACTCCTATGGTTCCGAAACAAGGTAATACCACATGTGTCCCGAGTACAGACCCTACATTAAATCAGACAAGGTTTGACCTAGCAAGGAGATTTTCTCAGAGATCATCATCCTTTTTCATGCCCTACACAAAAGTACCTCCGAATGTGAACTACAGTACTCCTAGGGCAGAGGTGCCTATGGGAATGCCAACTTCCAACATGTCTCTTTTGAACTCACTGCCTGGTGTAAGTAGTGGTACTTATAGCGGAGAAATAACTCTTCATACCCCAGCAGAACAACCAGGTCTTACTGCCCGAGAACTTGATGATTGGTTCAAAGGTATAGACACCCTGAGAGGTGGTGGAAATCCTGGAACAAGTGGAACGAATGCTCAGGTCCCAGACAAAGGGTCATGGATGTGACTAGATTGAAAGTAGAATTAGAAGGCATGATAATTGGGACTCTTGATTTGTTGCAATTGAATGCCTACCAGGTTGATTAATTATTTTTCCTATGTAAGGATATCACCTAACGCACGGCACAGGCTTATGAAAGATTATCTGAATTGGCTCACAGGCATGGAATTGATTTGCAGAAATCTAAAGCCTTACAAAGAAGTTACAGGCTAAGCTTTAGTGACAGAGATCTCGCAAACATGTGACCGTCAGGAATAAAATTACAGATCAAGGAATTAAATGCATATGTTCAAAAGTGGAGTCAATTAGATAAATGGGAAGGTCGGTGGTCAAAGTAAAAGGAACCAAAGAAAGTCAGGTTGCAAATGCCTCTGTCTAGAACAGAGGAGGAGGATGAAGATATACACGTTTCTCATGAGAGAAGTTCCTGATGGAGTGTATGTTCATATACCATGGAGCAGGACTGAACATGCATCATTCACAAATTATTTTCTGAAATTGAGAGAGAACCCAGTGGAATGATAGAGAAAGGTTGATTGGTTTGTAAATTATCAAAGGTTTTATGGCAAGATTTGGGTATTTTATTTGTAATTGTGGGTCCGGGCGATCTGTGAGTTGAATACAAAGTTTCTGTGGATTGGCCCGAAGTGGAGCCGGTGAGACATCCTCAATCACATGCTTCGTCATCACTGGTAATTAAAAAGTATAAGTTGATTACATTTCTGAAATCGATAATCCCTCCTAAGGAGATTGATTTGGTCAGGGTTGATAGAATGACCCAGGAATCCAAAGAGTCAATACATACTTACTATGAAAGACTTTTGCAAGCATTTAAACTGCAATGGGACAGAGACCATTGAGACAAAGGATATGGTACATTTTGTTTATAGATTTGTGTAAGGATTGAAGCCTGAGGTTAGTTCCATGATTCAGCAACATTTGATTTGTTGGCTGAGTAAGCCCCTTGATAAGATATTGAGATATGCCAAATACCGCAGAAATGAATTGGATATGAAACACAAGAAATTGACAGAAAAATTAATGATAGCATGGATGAAAGCTGCATAGCAAGGCTAGAATCAACAGTTTGTTTGGAATTCCGGTCCAAAGCAGGCAGTGTATCATAAGGGAGCTCCGATAATGGAAGGTGGTAATGGGTTTCAACAGCAAGGGTTTCAACCACAAAGTAGGAGAAGTGGTGTCCCGATTGATCGGAGTACAGGTGTTGATGTAAGTAAGTAATTTTATTGTCTGGTTAATTAAAACCTGTACAAATCCATAAAAGAAGAATTATAACAGCAGGGTTCATAAGTTAAACAGATTAAAAATAACATTTCGTAAACTCCCATTCCTAGTATTAGCTGCAATGAGACATATATCAAGAATTATTATTCATTCCTTTGGTAAAATACATTAAAAACGACATCTCATAAAACATCTGTACATTATACTGGCTATTGTCCGTAGTTGTCGTATGATGCAGTACAATGGTAAAGGTTTACGACCTTTCAGTGCAAAAACGAGTTACCAAATGATTTCCTTATAAGGATCCGCCCTTAAAAGAGGATTTTTTGCTGCTGTGGTAAGGCATACCGGTCAAGGGCGACAGAGTTTCTTCCCTGCCGCTTCCATAAATTGCACGAAGCGGCATGCTAACTGAACGTCTCCTCCTCCGAGGCATGCCATCACTGCTTGTCTGCAGGTTCTTATCCCCTTACTTAAAAAAGGCTTCAATAGCTGATGTCTTTCGACTTGTAGTTCTCTGCAGATACACAGAAGGTGCAATACACTTTTGTTGGCTTCGTTGCATAAACAACAGGTTGTCAGGCCCGGCAGTCATTTCCAGGGGGGAAGATGCAGCAGTACTGGTAGAATGCCAATTCGAAAGTGGAGGTATTTTTCTTTCTTCCTCCTGTTGAAACCTACCCCTAGGTAAGGCTGCGGAGAGGGCTTAACGTAGCTTTGCACAATAAACCATCCGTGGGATCTTTCTGTGAGTGCTGCCTTGTCTTCAACTAGGGATAGATTTTTCACTGTCTTGTTTACAATTTGTTTGAAGCAGCGATAAGACCCCGGGGCCGCCCAAAGTTCATCCAAGCCTAAACACTCTTTTGATGCTGTCAGATAGCTCCTAGCTGCACAGTCTCTCTTTTGATGTATTTCATTCCATAGGTAGGAGTTCAGAGATCCTGGTTTGGCATTTTTAATCCTGTACTAGCTCTCTTGGCGCTGTATGCCGAATTCCAGCCTTATCTGGGCTGGCGAGACGTACTTAGGTAAATTGAAGATCATTCTGGCCGCTCTTGAAACAGTGCTATCTAATATGGCCGCATCTCTTCCCCTCATGCACTCGCTCCCGTAAGTGATTGCCGGAATGAGCTTTGCTTGCCAATCTTTTAAAAAAGGAGTAAGGTTTGGGCCAGTGATTTTATTCTTGATGGATCTCATTGCTGCAGCATTAGAGTTGCCTCTTCTTTTGATGACGTCTTTGTGTAGGTTGTAGGAGCCCCTGTTGTCCATTATCACTCCTAAATATTTGTAATGTTCGACTACTTCTATTATTGAGTTAGCCATGTGCCAGCGGAATTTGGAAGTTTCCTTTCTTGGGTGAATCCTCATTATCGTGGTTTTGTCGTAATTGATGGTCAAACCGTTGTTTACTGAATATCTGCTAGTTGTGTCTAGTAGGTGTTAAAGGCCGATGGGGGTTCGACTAACCAACACGAGATCATCTGCGTACAGCAGGTTCAAGAGTGGCAGCCCTCTTAAGTTTGGCGCATGCAAGTTACAAGAGTCAACTTTGAAGAAGACTAATCCCTGCCAACGTCTGCAGCAAGTTAGGGCATTGGAAGCAAGAATGTTGGTTTAACACCGGTTACATGATTAATGGGAATCAGGTTCAGAATGGAGGATTTGTGCAATCACAAGGAAGTTATATGGTTCAGGCACAGCAAGTATAGAGACAAAGAATTCACAATCCCAATTTACCCCAAGCTCAGGTGATGCATGTTCTACAATCCCCAATGCCACAAGAAAATGAAACTGCCCAGAGATACAAGGCGAATCATATTCCTAATGGAAACACCAATCCTTTTGAGGATCAGGGAGCATCTCAACAGTACTCCATGATTTAAGCAGATGATGATTTTAGCTCAGACCTGCCACAATGATCGAGCCTGAGAGGGAAGGAGCATTGCGTACTTGGTGCAACCTTAGAGATAGAGCAGAGTGATCCATTTGTGGATGGTGAGGTAAATGGAAATCTCTTTTCATTCCTCATTGACACTGGTGCTACTCGCTCTAATGTGAGGACAGAAGAGGTTCCCAACCTACCCCTCTCGGGACAAATAATCCAAGTTGTAGGAGTTAAAAGTAAACAAATGACTAGCCCAGTTTCAGGAGCGGTACCTGTCAAGATAGGGCCCTTTGAGGAGAATCACTGATTGTGGTGTGTGATTTGAGTCCAGTAAATCTGCTTGGACATGATCTCTTGTGCAAGCTGATTTGTTCCATTAACTGTACTGCAAAAGGAAATGAGTTTCAAACTTATGATGAGGACATTGCCTTTAAACTTGTCAGACAGAGATCGGAAATCGGAATGTACCCTATGTTGACAATACAATGATTTGCCCCCAGAGTTGAGAGACAGAGGGGCATATGTACAAGCCCCTATCGCCACTACAACGTCACCTGTAGCGACGTTGTGGTGGCGATAAGGGCTGCGCCTTATCGTTAAGCCACTTAACATGGCTTAACACTGCCTTGTACATAAGGCCCCCTTTCACGCTATGGTTAGCGTGAAAGGGGTGGGCAGTGGGTGTTGCGGTGGGTGTTCCACCGCAACACCCATTCATTTTGACGCTGCCCCCTATGTACAATGCTGGCGTACATAGGAGGCAGCGCCAAAATTAAGACCAGGTAAAAACTGGTCTTAAGATGGCGAGATGAGGAGAAATGCTTTATTTCTCCTCGTTTTTGCTTTTTCCATGTGTGCTGCCTTGTGCAGCACACATGGAAAAAGCTAAATGCCATTGTTTGTTTATGTACAGGAAGGTGTCCCTTCCTGTACATAAACAAACTTAAAAAAAAAAATACAATTTTGTCACTTTCATGTGTGCTGCATGAAGCAGCACACATGAAAGTGACAGGATGGCCTTTCTAGGATTGTTTATGTGCAGGAAGGGACACCTTCCTACACATAAACAATCCTACCCTGCACGCAGACACCCTTGCACTATGGTGCAAGGGTGCCTGCATTGGCGCTAAGTTACTAAACTTAGGGCCATCGCAGGGGGAAACGCAAGGCTGCACCACATTCTTGTAAATATGGTGCAGCCTTGTATTTCAGAAGTGGAGGAAGGCTAACGCTTCTCTCCTACACTTCCTAGTACATATCCCCCAGAGTGTCACCTGGAATCTTTGACTTTTGGGGTAAAGACATCAAACTTATCCAAGGTCTTGAACCAGTCTACATTACAGTGAAGCCAAATGCTTAGTTCCCGAGAATCCCACAATACAATCTGACCCCTGAAACCATTGCTGGAATTACTCCTATGATTGACTCGATGATCGACCAAGGCATTCTGGAAGAGATTATGGGGAGTCAATGTAACCCACTCGTTATGGGTTTGCAGAAACCCAATGGCAAGTATTGCATAGTTCAGGATTTGAGAAAGGTTAATTCTATTGTTGTTCCATGTTGACCTTTGGTACCGAATCCAGCTGTGATTTTGTTTCAGATTTGATGTAAGGCCAAGTGGTTGTCTGTTATTAATTTGTGTAAAGCCTTCTTTTCTAGACCATTGCATGAGGATAGTTAGTTTCTTTTCACTTTCCTTTTCAGTAGCTGTGTTTTGGAATGGGGCCAAGTCCCACAGGGGTATACAGATAGCCCCTCGATCTTTATTCAGATACTCAAAAAGAATTTGGAGTCCTTAGTAATGCCCTATCCCTCAGTCTTAGTCCAATACAGTGAGGACCTACTCGTGATGTCAAATTCACAGGAGACTCGTAAAAGGGAAACAATTGCGTGGTTGAACCACTTAGCTTGAATGGACATACAGTGTCCCCGACCAAGTTGCAGTACTTTAAGAGAGAAATCATTAATCTAGGACATCACATTGACAGAGTAGCAAGGAAGGTGTCACAAGAGAGAATCTCTGCGACTCTAAAAATGAATCTGCCAACAACAAAGAAAGGAGTCAAAATGGACATGGAAATGGTGGGTTGCTGCCGACTGTGGATTCCCAACTTTTCCCTGATGGCCAAGACTTTACAAAGACTGACACACAAAGACATGTCAGATCCAGTACTTTGGGATGACAGCTGCATGTGTACCTTATCAGAGCTGAGAGAATGTCTCTTCCGTGCCCGGCACTAGGAATGCCTGATTGCAAAAGATGTTTTGCTTTGTTTTGCAGTGAGAGAGAGAGCTGTGCTCTTTCAGTGCTAACCCAGATGCACACAAATGCTTGCAGACCCGTCACCTGTGTTTCTGCCACACCTGACCCCATAGCTTCTGCTTTGTCCTAGTGTTTTAAAACTGTTGCCTCCACAGGTGTCAGGATCAAGCAGTGTGAGAGGATTGTTATGGGTCACACCCATCCAGATTGTGTCCCCCATTCCATGGAGGTATTGTTAACATGTATCAGAACCCAGTATCTCACAAATAGTTGGCTTACCAGGTATGAGAAAGTCATACTTGGAGCCGAAAATGTGACATTGAGGAGATGTACTATGTTAAATCCTGCTACCCTATTTCTAGTACCTGGAAGTGGCTTTGTTGAAGGTGAAGTGGAGCATGACTGTCTTGATGTTACTGAACTATGCACCAAGCCGAGACCTGACATACAAGATGTGCCACAACCTGAATCAGATTATGTGATGTTGTTTATAGCTCCTGCTTATGAGGCCATGGTGGAAACCTGAGAGCTGTCTGTGCAGTCTGTACTGTCTCAGGTGTGGTTGAAGTCTCCCAGCTTCAAGGAGTATTTTCAGCACAAGTGGCCGAATTGATTGCTCTTACTAGACCATACTGTGTTTCAGAACAGCCAAAAGTGGCAATTTTCACTGATAGTCAGTACGGCTTTGGCGTCGTTCATGACTTCGGACAGTTATGGTCACAACGTGAGTTGATGACATCTTCAGGTTTGCCCATACGAAATAACGAAAGTGTACGGAATCTTTTGCAGGCTTTACAGTTACCTATCCAGATTGCAGTTGTTAAATGTGCCGCACATCGAAATGGCACTGACAATGTGACAGTGGGTAATAGGTATGCCGATGAAACAGCAAGATACTGCGCTCTGAATTCTTGCACCAATCATGGGGAACATGTCAATGAAAATTCAGATGCCACAAATTGCAGTCTATTTTTAACTGTAGTTGATACTTGGGAGAAAGTTAAGAGGTTACAGGAAGAATTCCCTGAAACAGAACAGCAAAGTTGGATCAGAGCAGTTTGTGTCAAAAGAAATGAGGATGACATTTGGGTTTCAGGATATGGAAGATCGTGTTGCCAGATAGCTTGTTACTACCTATGGCGAGACATTATCATGGACCTGCACATGTATGGAGAGATTCCATGATGAGCCTGTTTAGGCAAACATGGTTTAACCCCACATTCAGATTGATGGCTGAACGTTTGTATCAAAGATGTGTTGTGTGCCAAAAGCTGAATGTAAGCAGAAGGGCAGCAGTAATACTGAGTCACATAGGGAGATCAGGAGGTCCCTTCAACAGGATGCAATTGAAATTTATTGAGATGCCTGTGTGAAATGGGTTAAGATATGTCCTAGTGATTGTGTGCATCTTTTCGTGGTGGGTTGAAGCTTGCCTGACTAGGAGAAATTATAGTTTCACAGTGGCTAAGTTGCTGTTGAGGGAGTTAATACCGTGTTTCGGTTTTCTGACTTCTTTGGAGTCAGACTGAGGAACTCATTTTAATAATGAGGTCCTGAATATTTTATGTACATCATTCATCACAAGTCGAGCAGAGGCTCCACTGAAGTTACCGACCAGAGGTTTCTAGAATTGTGGAGCAAGTCAAAGGCTCTTTGAAATCCAGATTGACTAAAGTGTGTACTTTGACATCTCTGAAGTGCCTGATCCTTTACCCCTTGTACTGATGAGTCTATGCAGTACTCCAAATAGAAGGACAGGATTGTTGTCCCATGAAATCATCATGGGAAGGGCCATGTGACTGCCAGCTGTGCCTGTGAATGTGCTTGTGAAAATTACAGATGACATGATTCTTGATTACTGCAAAAGGCTGGCTAATGTGGTGCATTCTGTGTCTTACCGGGTCGGTGAGGCTACAGCCCTGCTTCAACAGGAGAGGTGCCATGACCTGGTCTTGAGGGCTGGGTTACGTTGAAGAAGCATGTGCGCAAGCTGTGCTTGGAGCCTCGGTGGCACGAGTCATACTAAGTGATATTGGTCACCACAACTGCTGTGAAGTGTGGAGGTCTCCCTAATTCTAATTGGGTACACGCTGCTCATACTCGCAGAGTCCCTTGTCCCCTTGATGATATATCAGCACCTGTTCATGATGTACCAGTGGTTGCAGTGAGACAGACAGAGCAGGTTAGTCAAGCTGTTGGGGACCCGCAAGAAGTTAGGACAGCACTTGTTCAGCCTGAAGGTGGTTTGAGAGAGTCAACAGTTGAAGTCGGTACAGAAGGATCTCATTCGGTAGTGTTGCCTGTACCAGATGCAGACCCTGGCGAAGGGCCTCGTGCAGTAGTACAATGAGTTGTTCCTGGAGGCCGGTGGCCAAGAAGGCAGGAAAGAGGGAGACGCTGTCTGTCTGAAGTGCCTATACCACACACTATCACAGAAGATACTGAAGGATTTGGCCTAAGTGACAATAATTAAGAAGGTCCAACAATAATGAAATCAAAGAGAGATAGAGTGCCCTTTCAAAGGTACTCTTCACCTGAATAGACTTATCTAGCAGTCAATGACTGGGAGAGAGCATTTGTCACCTTTTGCTACAACAATTTGTGTCCAGTTGAGCCTCACTGAACTGAACTTTGTGGCTAAACTGAGTTTTGAAATTGCATTGCCACTAAGCAGACTGAGTGAATTTATCCTGGAAGTGATTATTAGTGAGTTTGAACTGTGCATTTATTAGAGACAGATTTTAATAGATTTGCCCAAATCACAAAAAAGAGTACCAAGGCCCGAGTTGGTGAAGGAGTTTAAGGTTGTCCCTTAGAAGAACACAGAGTACGGCTAAGGAAGTCTCACGAAGATCATTGTGCATACTTTACTGGAAAAGTTATTCAAACTTTGCTTTGTTGTTTGCGCAAGTGGAAACTAACTGAAAGGACTGGGCTGCAATCTTCTAGTTAAATGGTCTGTCACCAAAGTAGTTATGGAGCCTAGCCTAAACTATAGTAGACTTAGGGCCATATGTATCAAAATGTTGTTTTGCGAATCTCAAATAGCGATTTTTTGCGAATCGCTATTTGAGAATCGCAAAACGCGATGTATGTAGGATTTGCAAAAACTTTTGCAAATCCCACATATTCCTTAATTGCGAATCGCAAATTGCGATTCGCAATTAAGGAATACCTCACCATTCATTCCTATGGGCCTAGAGGCCCATAGGAATGAATAGGGAGACATTCGCAATTTGCGAGTACCCATTAGGTACTCGCCTATTGCGAATGCAATTTCAAGGATGCAAGGGTGTGAAAGGAACACCCTGTTGCACCCCTGAAATGAGCATGGGTGCAGATGTGGCGCACATACATGCCCTAAAGGCATGTATGTGCGCCACATTGCACTTAAAAATGCAAAAAGTGCATTTTTCAAAGAAATCACAAATTACCACCAACCTGAAGTTGGTGGTAATTTACGATTCCTAAGCCAAAATCGCACAACTTGGGTGCTTCCTACATTGCATTTAAGGAATCGCAATTTGCGATTCCTTAAATGTATTTGCAAAATAGGGAATCGCAAATTTTGCGATTCCTTATTTTGCGAGTGGGTTTTCCTTTCATACATTGCACCCAGCTAAATTGCGATAGTAAACGCTGAAATTCTGCGAATTTCAGCGTTTGCCATCGCAATTTAGCTTGATACATATGGCCCTTAGACGCTTATGTTTAGGAGAATTTGTTGTGACTTTAATCCTCATTGCTTTACTTGTAATTTTGAGTTTACCCCATCCTTCAAAATTGAGGAACTTAGGTCTACAGATGCCCCTCAAACTCCACTTCCTACCGACAACAGTTTACTAGGAATAGATGAGAGAGACTTACATGTAGATGCGTCCAGAGGAGATTACTCGTTGAATGTTTATTCAAAACTACTTTATGAGTATGCTGACACAATGGATGCTAGGGATTGCTATGTTTGCATGCAATTACCTGCATCAGTTGCTGAGGGGATTACGTATCATCATCTCCCCTTGACATATGGAGATACCTGTAGCTTATTGCTGAGCTCATTCCATGGAAAGGGTCATTTCCAATACTATTACTGGAATCATGGCTCGGTTTTTTCCAGAAGTTCCTGTGCTAAAGCATTTGAATAGACAGACCAATGCTAAAAACACTGAGATAGTGGGACATTTCTTTAGACCCACTATGGCACTAGACACTACGGGGCTTATTTACAAGCCCCTTGCGCCACTTTTGCGTCGCTTTTAACATGGGAAAAGTGACGCAAAAGTGGCGCAAGGGGCTTGTAAATCTGCCCCTACTTATGTACATAGACCTCAGTTAACTTGTTCCTTACCAGGTGTAGAAAATCAATTCATAGATTCAGTAGAAGACAGAAGAAGAGACATCTTGGCTAAAGCAAGGAATCATTTAAAAGTGCAACACTGTGCTGAAGCCGAAAGTGAGCATAGGTTAGTGGGAAATATGCCAGCATTAGCTTTAGATTGCAACATAAAGGGAAACTATGCATATTCTATAGGAAATCTTCACAAATGTTGTAGGGAATAGTGAATGTGGTAATACCTTTGAAGTTAGAGGAAATTTGGGATTATGTGTATATGGAACAGATATCTTTTTTCCTGGAGTCTATTGAATTAGTGCAAAAGTGCATTTTAGAGGTTACCCAAGAGATGGTATGGAAGATGTTATATGGGGATAGTTTTTCCAAAGATTTATCATGTGGGACAAATTAATGATTCAACGAGGGAACAACATGTGAGAACAAAGAGAGGCGCTAGTGAAATTGTAGGAGACATCTTTGGTGCATTGATATCATCTGTAGGAGTGATATTCAACTCACACAAGATTAGAAAGTTTTCTATTGTAGTTGATACATTGTCTACTACTACAACTGGAGGGTTTTTAGTTATAGATACAGAAATGGCTGCTATCAGATCTATGGACTAGCAGAATCGACTTGCATTAGACTTCCTTCTCGCAAAGGAGGACAGAGTCTGCCAAATGTTAAAAGTTCAACAATGTTGTACTTACATTCCAGATGAAAGTAAGGACTTGAAAAAATACATTAGCAACATTACTGATTTAAAGAATGATTTGAAAGGGTTAACAGCAACAGATGCTTGGGGGATTGGTACAGCACAAAATTACCCACCCTTTTACGCCACAAATATGTCACAAATACTTAATAGATACATTACATGAGCATGCATTTGGCACATGATTCTTATATGATCTAACAACATTCAAAGAAGTGTTTATCATCATTATTAAAAAGTGCATTTACTGTAGAAATAGAGGTACTCATATTGTGGGTTTTTAGCATACTAATTGATATATTATTTGAAGTCTTGATGAAATAAACCGTCCTTACTTAGTAGATAATATGCGTACTATAAAGATGACATTTGACTTCATAATGTGTGCTTCAATACCTTGAATATCATTTATTGATTAGCAGCTAAATAGAAACCATCCTGGTATATTTAGAATGTGACTTAACTTAAAAAGACAGAGTTAACCTGATATGGGCACTAATATATTTAATTTAAATGCAGTTCCTAGCCATACTTCCACATGATTATTTTAAAGATTTACTGTATGTTACATGTAATGTGAATCTAATGCACTAGAAACTTATATTCATTTGTGTTTAAATGTGCAAACGCATATTAAATGTGCATCATTGAGTTAATGCTTTGACTTGTCCTGACTAGGCCCGTAATATACCATGCTGCATAAAATACTATTTTCCATATTCCACTAACATGACATTTCTTGGAGGTATTCACAGGCATTGCTAGTTTGAGAATAGATACAGTACTCTACTAGTGATAGAGGAAGGAGTCTGAGAAGAAAGCTTTGACAAAGAACATGAGGAGTCAGAGCGTCAACTGAAAGGCCTATTCAGCAATGTTACGATCAAACCTGTGCATGAGAAGAAGATGTTGTTCCCATGTCCAGTGTGAGATGTTTCCCTGATGTTGCAGTCTGCAACATGAGAAATGGATGAGAACAATGGACCCCTGATGATGCGTACAAAGTGGTGTTACTCTGAAGATTCTTGTGTGTTGTAACTTAGGGACTGATTTAGATCTCGGCGGACGGGTTACTCCATCACAACGGTGATGGATATCCCATCCAACGAAAAATAAATCCCATTATATTCTATGGTATTTATATTTCAGCGGACTGGATATCGTCACCATTGTGATGAAGTAACCAGTCCGCCGAGATCTAAAACAGACCTTTGGTGTTTACACCATCTGAGTTCAGAACTCTTCCAGACTTCTTTAAGATACCCCATGCAGACTCTCTCTTGTGGATTTCTTGCAAACATCTTCCCTGATGTCCCACTTCCTATGGACTTTGAGAGGTTCAGACCCCTATGCTTACCTTTGATTCTTTCCTTAGGCTTATACTTAGGCTCAGGCTAACACTTGTTCTGTGACCCATAGAAGACTCTTGACCGAGATTCTGAAATGCTAACAACTTCCTACTACATTTTTTCCTTGCCTTGTCCTAATTTCCTTTATGGAAATTCACTGATTTTTTTAGATTCTTTAGTGTACAGAACCATCCTCTTAGCTTGGACTATGATTAAGGAGATTTAGATTAATCAATGTTTAGCTGAGAGAACTTTAGACTTTTCTGTGAGCATCAAAACCTTTTATTTCTCTTTTGTATTGCTGTGATGGAACTACTTGTCTACCTAATATTTGTCCGCCTCAATATCTTTTGCACGTCGGACATACCTGTTGTTATTCTGTACCTTTATGGCATAGTGTTAAGAGTCATGTACCTGAACTTAATTATCAATTTGCAATAAACCTTCTTAACTATATTTACAGATTCCTGGTCCTTATTGAGTAGCCAAATGGGCTACACTTATATTAACTGTTGACATGCTAACTCTCTCACCCCTCAGCGTGTATAAGAAAGGTCTGTCGGAGGAAGACATATGGTAAGGAAAGTGGTCCCAGAAAATGCTTGATCAAGTGTGTCTCTTCTCTCTAAGAAATTCTAGACTGCAAGTTGCTCTGCCTTCCATGCTCTAATAGCATAGCGTATAGAATTAGACAATTGGGTGTTAGGTTCTAGATTACATTTAAAATGCCATTTTAACAATGCTAGAAATGTTCATTCTATTCTCGTTATTTATAACATGCCCTGTTGTTGTTTTTATAATATTATGTGTAGCTGTTTTAGATGTACTCAGAAACAGATTGTTCCTGCAGTAATAAATACTTTCTACCTAAAAGTGTTAATTCTTCTTAGTACAGTGTGTGTGATACTGTGAATAACGAAATAAGGATAGTTTCTGTTTCCACTGTGCCCCTGATTCCTTTATGGGGTTGGTAGTATCACTAAAGCAATTACACATGGAATAGTGTCTTGCAGGACTACAATAACTTGTCTTTCACATTCATCATTGATGCATTGAACCAAGTTCACCTGTTGCACCCCTGGGTGGGAAAGTGCAACTTGTAGAGTTATGCCAAAGATGTAACTTATGCAACAGTAGGGTTGGTATCATCAAGTCAATGACTATCACAACTGAGTATGTTTGACGAATTGATCAAAACATACAGAGATGGGCGAGCCACTGAAGGCTCACGCCAGGCCACATACAAAGACCTGGATCTTGCTTAGTTTGAGGTATTCTTGAACCCTTCGGCCCAAAACTAGCCAAGCTTTCCTGTGGCTTCTGCCTGCCAACACACTCTAACCTCATACTAAGAGTTAAAAATTCTTGAACCCTTCGGCCCAAAACTAGCCAAGCTTTCCTGTGGCTTCTGCCTGCCAACACACTCTAACCTCATACTAAGGTGTCGATTCCGATCTCGGCCGGAAGCGCACCGAATACGATTCGTCCGGAAAAAATACGAGCCGAACGCGTTTTTCCCGAACGATTCGAACAGTCGTCCGAGCGAGCAAGTATGATGCGCATTACTGCTAAAATTCTGAGCGAACCGTACGTTCCCATTCCAGCTCCAGTTCCCCGACCGAGCTGTATCCGTAAACGCTGATTCGAGTCGCACGAAAGTAAATACACAGCACCTTCCGGCCGGACAAGTACCATGCGCACTCCGTTCGCGCCGAACTGGTCGCTACGTCCGGCACGTCAGAGCATCCGGGAGAGCTGCACATAGGCTCCGATTCGCACCACAAGACGATCCACGGCTACGAGACGAACAAGCCAGCTACGAGTACGAGTCGAAGCCATGAGAAACCCGAAGGAGACGAACCAACCATGAATCCCATCGCGCAGGTCCTACCAATACTGTACATCTATTACTGGAACCGGTACGGACGCGTACGGCGCAGACGGTAAGTCAGACAAACACTACACAAACAAACGACACGTACCCGACATATGTCACACACACATAGGGATGCAGAAATGACGTACACTAGCAACAGCAGAACCATAGGGGCGGGATGGCTATCACCAATGCCATACACACCCATAGGGGCCTGATGGCTACCACTACCACCACCCCTACTCATGGGGGGCTGGATATCTGTCACTACTACCATCCCCACTCATAGGGCGATGGATGCCTACCACTACCACCACCCCTACTCATGGGGGCCTGGATGCCTGTCACTACTACCATCCCCACTCATAGGGGATGGATGCCTACCACTACCACCACCCCTACTCATGGGGGGCTGGATGCCTAGCACTACTACCATCCCCACTCATAGGGGGATGGATGCCTACCACTACCACCACCCCTACTCATGTGGGCCTGGATGCCTACCACTACCACCACCCCTACTCATGGGGGGCTGGATGTCTGTCACTACCACCACCCCTACTCATGGGGGGCTGGATGCCTGTCACTACCACCACCCCTACTCATGGGGGCCTGGATGCCTGTCACTACCACCGCCCCTTCTCATGGGGGCCTGGATGCCTGTCACTACTACCATCCCCACTCATAGGGGGATGGATGCCTACCACTACCACCA
This sequence comes from Calotriton arnoldi, assembly GCA_963921515.1. Taxonomy (NCBI): domain Eukaryota; kingdom Metazoa; phylum Chordata; class Amphibia; order Caudata; family Salamandridae; genus Calotriton; species Calotriton arnoldi. The sequence goes on along the minus strand of CAWUFW010019711.1, from coordinate 56,596 downwards.
CCCCTACTCATGGGGGGCTGGATGCCTGTCACTACTACCATCCCCACTCATAGGGGGATGGATGCCTACCACTACCACCACCCCTACTCATGGGGGGCTGGATGCCTGTCACTACTACCATCCCCACTCATAGGGGGATGGATGCCTGTCACTACCACCATCCCTACTCATGGGGGCCTGGATGCCTACCACTACCACCACCCCTACTCATGGGGGGCTGGATGCCTACCACTACCACCACCCCTACTCATGGGGGCCTGGATGCCTACCACTACCACCACCCCTACTCATGGGGGCTGGATGCCTGTCACTACCACCACCCCTACTCATGGGGGCCTGGATGCCTACCACTACCACCACCCCTACTCATGGGGGATGGATGCCTACCACTAACACCACCCCTACTCATGGGGGGCTGGATGCCTGTCACTACCACCATCCCCACTCATAGGGGGATGGATGCCTACCACTACCACCACCCCTACTCATGGGGGGCTGGATGCCTGTCACTACTACCATCCCCACTCATAGGGGGATGGATGCCTACCACTACCACCACCCCTACTCATGGTGGGCTGGATGCCTGTCACTACTACCATCCCCACTCATAGGGGGATTGATGCCTACCACTACCACCACCCCTACTCATGGCGGGCTGGATGCCTGTCACTACTACCATCCCCACTCATAGGGGGATGGATGCCTACCACCACCACCACCCCTACTCATGGGGGGCTGGATGCCTGTCACTACCACCACCCCTACTCATGGGGGCCTGGATGCCTACCACTACCACCACCCCTACTCATGGGGGGCTGGATGCCTACCACTACCACCACCCCTACTCATGGGGGCCTGGATGCCTACCACTACCACCACCCCTACTCATGGGGGGATGGATGCCTACCACTACCACCACCCCTACTCATGGGGGGCTGGTGCCTGTCACTACCACCATCCCCACTCATAGGGGGATGGATGCCTACCACTACCACCACCCCTACTCATGGGGGGCTGGATGCCTGTCACTGCCACCACCCCTACTCATGGGGGCCTGGATGCCTACCACTACCACCACCCCTACTCATGGGGGGATGGATGCCTACCACTACCACCACCCCTACTCATGGGGGGCTTGATGCCTGTCACTACTACCATCCCCACTCATAGGGGGATGGATGCCTACCACTACCACCACCCCAACTCATGGGGGGCTGGATGCCTGTCACTATCACCATGCCTACTCATGGGGGCCTGGATGCCTACCGCTACCACTACCCCTACTCATGGGGTTCTGGATGCCTACCACTACCACCACCCCTACTCATGGGGGGCTGGATGCCTGTCACTGCCACCAACCCTACTCATGGGGGCCTGGATGCCTACCACTACCACCACCCCTACTCATGGGTGGATGGATGCCTACCACTACCACCACCCCTACTCATGGGGGGCTTGATGCCTGTCACTACTACCATCCCCACTCATAGGGGGATGGATGCCTACAACTACCACCACCCCTACTCATGGGGGGCTGGATGCCTGTCACTATCACCACACCTACTCATGGGGGCCTGGATGCCTACCACTACCACCACCCCTACTCATGGGGTTCTGGATGCCTACCACTACCACCACCCCTACTCATGGGGGGATGGATGTCTAGCACTACAACCATCCCCACTCATAGGGAGATGGATGCCTACCACTACCACCACCCCTACTCATGGGGGGCTGGATGCCTGTCACTACCACCATCCCCACTCATAGGGGGATGGAAGCCTACCACTACCACCACCCCTACTCATGGGGGGATGGATGCCTACCACTGCCACCACCCCTACTCATGGGGGCTGGATGCCTGTCACTACTACCATCCCCACTCATGGGGGATGGATGCCTACCACTACCACCACCCCTACTCATGGGGGCCTGGATGCCTACCACTACCACCACCCCTACTCATGGGGGATGGATGCCTACCACTACCACCACCCCTACTCATGGGGGGCTGGATGCCTGTCACTACTACCATCCCCACTCATAGGGGGATGGATGCCTACCACTACCACCACCCCTACTCATGGGGGCTGGATGCCTGTCACTATCACCACCCCTACTCATGGGGGCCTGGATGCCTACCACTACCACCACCCCTACTCATGGGGGCCTGGATGCCTACCACTACCACCACCCCTACTCATGGGGGCCTGGATGCCTACCACTACCACCACCCCTACTCATGGGGGGATGGATACCTAGCACTACTACCATCCCCACTCATAGGGGATGGATGCCTACCACTATCACCACCCCTACTCATGGGGGGCTGGATGCCTACCACTACTACCATCCCCACTCATAGGACGGGTAATGCATGACACAACCAGCATACTCCAACATAAGGAATGTCAGCAAAAGACATCCCCCAACATCATGACAAGAGTGTGTAGTCTGTGTCAAATACCTACAACACTGAACATGACATTGAACATACAATGTGACCCCCTATCACGTGTCACACAAAAATGTGTGTGGCCTTCACAATGCAAGCAGACCATGACCACTGTGGTAATGGGGTCTAAACCCCCATCATCACAGTGACCAAAAGGTAAGTGTGGGGTCCATAGCTGAAGCACATTTTGAACATTGTGGCAATGGGGTCTAAACCCCCATCATCACAGTGACCAAAAGGTAAGTGTTGACATGGAAAAAGCTGCAACTGCCAAACAGCATGGATGATTCCTGGTCACAGAACAACAAACACATCAGTGGCAAAGTAGTGGTTGTGTCCCATAGCAACATAGATTGTGTGAGGCAAACAGTGCAGTGCAAATAAAACATACCTTTGGCCATGTGCAGACAAACATCACCCATGGGGACTGACATTGTCTCCATTTATCAATTACACAATGCCAGAAGTGACCATCATAATGCAGACCCACATATCTGCACTAATGGACACACAAATGTAGATATCCTGTGGAGACTGTAGATGTGAGGTGAACAAATACCATACCATGGCAGCAATGGGACATACAAACCATGATTATTGTGCTGACTGATGACCTAAGAGTCCCAGGGACAGCATGGGAAATCCTCCAAACAACATACAGGCAATGGCACACTAAAGATATGCCAATGCAGTGGTGCAGATGCACAAACACAAACAGGCAGCCTCACACTGCATATCAAACACAACAGGTGATGGGGGTGTGCCAGTGTCCCCAGGCAACCACACAACACATGAGGAGGCCTGAATTCCAATTACACAGATGTGTATACAGTGCCATACAAAAGTAACTCATTGATCGGATTCCCCTATGTGGGCAATCAGGCATTGTTAGATGAGAGGGAGCCCAAATTACACATGTCACACAAGCTTGTAGGAACAGCAACTAACACAGCAAGAGACAGACCCACCACAGCACTACCCCCAGGGACCCCACATTGTGGTGACACTAGCCTGCATGATAATCCCACTGTGATGACAAAGGTAGATGTCGTTCACACTGTGAACCACAGCCATGTGTCCTGAGCAACAAACTACCATCACACCTACACAAGCACAAATCAATCAGCATGGCCTGTCAGCCAAGGCCAATATGGAGGTAGGGGTCTAGCCGTGCAACAACTCACATTTGCACACACTCAACACCACACACCTTGACCTCCACCAATGTGCAGCAGTGAAGCTCACATGGACTGGTGACGTTGCACATGCACCCATGACAATCCCTGGGGTGGTTGTGGGAACTAAGGTGCAGAAACCCATCACACCTGGCCAGTCAACAAGACTCGTGAATGTCTGACACACTGCACAGTACGCGGTACATGGGCATGACGTGAAATCCACCCCAATCAATGGGATCCCGGCCACAGTCACACACCAATGAAGAAGCCAAGGTGACCCACAAAGAACACACGTACACAACTTCCAACATTGCAGCTCTGACCCTGAGGAGTGGCAGCAGTCACACACACAACGTGTCACAATCACTGAAAGCTACCACAAACTGTAAATTACATGACTTGTGTAACCAACAAGTGCCAAGGGGAATCCTGACTGTGTCCCAATTGCGTTTGCCCACATCCCCAGCCCTGACAACAAAGACAACTAGGGATGACAACCTGATGAACATTAGTTTGCCATGCACCCACATCACGGAGAAACCAGGTCCAAGATGCTGGATGAACACAGGACAACTCAGCAAGCATCACAAACAGGAACATCCGTAGGGACACAGCCTGTGTAGGAAAAGGGAAGGGAACACACACAGACATGCTTACACAACACACAACACGGGCCCAGGCAATGTCACGGGATTACACACTGCCATGAGGGCACTCCACTCCTGTGGAAGGTCCGCTGTGCCAAACCTTGTCTGTGCACGACTCAAACATGTCAGCAGAACACTCGGTCAGTGAGTCAACAATTACAACACACTGAAGGCTCTGCTTGGGTACGGGAGTGTCACTTCAGTCATCTGCATATACCCAAAACACGTGTCAAGCAAGTTGCACTGTATACACAGATGAGTCATTCAACATTGATGTGCTAAATTGCATGTCCAGTGGAGATGGGCACACAGTCAGGGAAATAGAAACATTGAACAGTGGTAAGCCCACCAGATGTGCATGAGTGTAAGCCACAGATGTTAAATTACAAATGCAAAATGTACATCCCTGTGTCAAATGCTGAACATTACACCCTCAGACTGCAGCAAAGGATGCTATGGATCCAGACTAGATTAAGACACATATCCCATGGACCACATGGAGTCCATCACAGCTACACTTCATTTTCCTGATCTTAACACTATTACAACAGCAAATGCATGATGATACTCATCTACATCATGTACAACAAAATCAAAACCACTAGTAAACAAAAAGACGCTTTATTCAGCCAATGTGAATGAAAAATTGGAAGTCCAAAAGAAACTAAGGCCAATGGCCAGTCCACATTCACAGTCCGAACAGGGTGACATGTGACAACTTGTCACCCATTGCTTGCCTGCACTGGTACGGACAGGGGACATCCCCCTCGGAGGGGCATACAAGGGGCAGGCCAGGCACCGCAGGGACAGGATCAGGGGATGCCAGAAGGAGGCAGTGAAGGGGTGGTGGGTGCAGGAGTGTCACCGACAACTGCAGTGGAGGTGTCTGACTCAGTGGGGGCCGGCACCACTGTAGGGCACAAGTCAGATGGTGTGGGTGCTGGCACCACTGCAGTGGGCCGGTCAGATGGAGTGGACTGGGTCCCCAATGCAGTGCCCAAGTCAGACGGGGTGGTTGTGGACTCCACTGCAGTGCATAACTCCAAGGGAGTGGAAGGGGGGGCAGATGAGGTGGGCAGGACAGAGGGGGGAACCCGGTCTCCACACCAGTGGCACAAAAAGGCAGAGCGTCTGGGTTGGGGGTGGAAGAGCAAGTGGTAGGGGGGGAGGGCCTAAGCAGTTTGGGGATGCGGTATTGGTGTGTGGGGAACCTGGGGCAGGGTGTGGCGGGGGAACCTGTGGAGTGGTGGCCTGGGGGATGGAGGAGAGAGACTGTGTGGTGGAGCTGCGTGGTGGTGGTGGTGGGGTCTTGCCCTTCCTGGTCCGGGGGGACTTCCTAATGGGGTCCTCAGTCTGCCTGTGCCTGGGGGAGGGTGTCCTGGTGTGAGGGGCACTCCCCTCTGTGTGTGGTGGTCGCCTCTTCCACCTGTACGTTGGGTCAGATGGATCTGTGGGGAAGAGGCCAAGCTCACAGAGGAAGAGCTTCTGGGAGGGGGGGGTTGCAGGTGAGGCAAGGGAAGTGGTTTTGGAGGGAGAGGTATCTGAGGACTGCGGAGTGCTCGTGGATGCATGTGTGTGTGTCTGGGCCCCATCCCCTGTGAGTGAGGTATCAGTCCCCTGACTGTGCGTGCGTGTGCGTCCGGATTTTGGCGTGTGTGTCTGTGTGCTACTTGTGTCTGTGCTGGTGCGTGCCTGTGCCGATGTGTGTGTGCTTGGGACAGGTAGGGTGCTGGGGATTGTGGATGGGGCAGAGGTAGGAGGGGTGAGGGACTGTTGCAGGAGGGACACTGCTGCCGTCAGTGAGGAGGCCATGGACTGATTGGTCCGCTGTAGGGCAGACATGCCAGATGACATGCCCTACATGAATGACACCAGTTGTGTCAACAGACCCGTGTGTGCATGGAGGACACTCAGCATTGATGTCTGCCCTACATGGATCTGTTTCAGCAAGTCCACAGACTCCACACTCAGGGCAGCAGGGGAGACAGAGGCAGGGGGTGCGGTGCCTGGCATGAAGGAGAGATGCTCCCCTACACGGGAGCCTCCACGGACATGTGGGATGGGAGCAGATGGGAGGGTGGAGATGATGGTGGTGGCGGGGACAGACTTGCTCGATTTTGTCTGTGGTCTGCTGACACCCGCCTCCACAAGGGAGTCCTCACTGGAAGTGCTGTGTTCCTCAGCCGAGGTGGTTATAGCTGAGGTCTCCTCAGTGTGGCTCCCCTCACCCTCCGTGCCACTGGGTCCCTCGGTCTCCTCTGCAGTGGACCCAGTCTGGCTCTGCCGCTTCTCTTGGTCCATGGAGCTGTCTCCTCCTGTGGCCGTGGATGTCTCTGCAAACAATCAGGATAAACAGAGCAACATTAGTCACCTGTACTGACCACACACACCACAGTAAGTACAGCACATCACAGAGCAAGCCCTGCCATCATTTGCTAGACATTGCAATAAGTGCTGACACTGATTTGAAGAAGCCCATTATCTGCCTTACAGTCATGCATGCCACTCATATCCTACCTGTCCATGCACCCATCTGTCTGGTGCCTGTTGTATGCGACTAATCATATGTGCACACATGCACCACATACACAGTTGTTGGACATCCAAGAGAACATATGGAAATGTGTCACTCCAAACACATGCCATCTCCTGCCACTGACTCAGTACATGTGTCAGGAAAAGTGATGGGCAGAGTCTCTGTCGATATGCGGGTTTTGGTTCCATCACCAGACACAATGATGTCCTCATGTCCTGATAGACAATGCGACAATGGTGTGCATGCAGGACATATCACACTACTGCTGGATCACCCTTTGCAAGTTGAATGTCATGGCACAGGCCTGTCTGGCAAGTCAGTCATAACTGTCTCCTGTCACAGGGGCAGTGCATACACACAACACCAGTCTGCACTGTGTCACAATCATGGAAGTTTTGGGAATGCAAGCCCTGTAGCTGACTGGAGCACATGTGCACCCCTGGCCACCCACATCATGAGGACTAAGATGATCCCATGTCATTCAAATGAGACATTTGAGTGACTGCAAACACAAATCCATACACATGAGCAATTCACCGTCTGATGAGAATGAACCAAAGCTGCCTGCACCTCAATGTTTCATACACCATTGTGCACAGTCAAGGGATCAGAGACCTATGCATTAACCAATGTGCAGATCATATAGTCACAACTCAGATGGCTGGCCACCCCAAATTGTTAAACACTCCAGGAGTCCAAAAAGCAAGGCCACACCACAGTGACACAGAGGCAGACACCTGAGTGCACTCTTCACAATGCCCAATATGTATGCTGACACACAGGAGTGGGAGAACAGAGTGCCTTCGATGTCCGGAGTAGGCATTACAGTCCTGGTCCATGTGCAACATGGTATTACCCTGAACACTAGGCAGGTGGCTATGCATGGGTCACACACATGATGTACATACTTCTGAGGCTCCTACCTTGGTCTCTGCTGCAGTATGGGTGTGTGGTACATACCCCAGACATGTGGTGAGTCAGAGAAGCAATTGGAACACATATTAAAGCCATACCCAGAGTACATGTCAGATCACAGGCATTGTGTGAGCAATTGTACCACCCATGCAGCCCACAACAAAGTTCCTGTAACTGATGCTGTCCCCAACTTGAACCACAGGTAACTGCAAGTACACAGTGCCCAAGTGACCTAAGTCACAGACTGTAAGGGCCACACCTGTGTATCAGATGAGGAGGGGGCATGACAAAAGTGAGGGACATGAGTCCAGGACGACAAGACAGTCGTACTGTGGAAGTGGAACCAGGCTAAAGGAGTGCATAGAGCATGTTAGTCATAGTACCCCGAAAAGACTAGCACTTACCCCCTCCTTGCTGCTGTCTGGCCTTCAGCTGCCCATCCAGGTCAGGGAAGACCACCGCCAGAATCTGGAGCATGTGGGGGGTCAGGGTCTGGTGTCCGCCCCTCCTGCGAGGAGGCGACAGCTTCAGCTGGACCCTTGCGATCCTCCGGGTCCAGCCACGAAGGTCCTGCCACCTCTTCTGGCAGTTGCGGATCCTGCGCCTGTAGACCCCCACAGATCGTACTGCCCGGGCGATGGTCAGCCAGATCTCCTGCTTCTGGTGGGCATCAACCTGTGAGGATGACAAAGTGAAAAGGCCATTACTACACATGCAACATATCCGTGCATCACACAGTTGGATATACATGTCTCAATCACAGGGGCATATGATGTACACAGGTAGTGCAACTATGGCTATGAACAGTTGTCCAGCAGTTACTAAATGGTATCATTGCCTGGGAAGTAAAACCTTGTTGGAATGCACTGTTACTGCACTATACCTGTTCAGTGCATGTAACTACACACTTTGGGGGTTGACAACTACTCAGTGAGCATGCTAGCCACTGGTGTACACACTGTAAGTCTTGCTAGTCAGACAACATGCACAATTAGTAAGGCAGTGGACAGCACACTCACCTGCTCCCCTGGTTTCCCATACAGCTTGCTGTACTGTGGAAGGAGACTGTCCAGCAGGGCCTGGTTCTCCTCAGTGCTGAAGGCTGGGGCTCTCTCCACAGTACGTGCCATTGCAGTAGCCAGAGGATGCAGAGACAGCAGCAGTGGTGGTGGCAGATGTCATCCTGGAGCATGTAGTGCAGGCAAGTGAGCTCTCAGGGGAACAGCCAGCATTATATGTGTGCTGCAGAGGCAGATATTGTCCCATGTATCCAAAGTGATAGGTCCAAGTAATTTGCATCTTCTGAATCTGGCCAATCCATGGAATTGCACCACTTATACACGCCTACAGCATCCTTCAAAATTTCAACTTGATGACACCCATGAATTTGCAACATTGTTGTGGGTGGCCAACTGAGATCACTGCATCCGACTCATAAAAGCTTCGAATACGCATCCGTTACCATGTCAGTCCATAGCCAAAGCGTGCGCACGGATCGTTCCATTGCTGTACGACGCGTATTTCGTCACACAACACGCATCCGTCAACATCATATGCAATGGCCAATGCGTGCGCACGGATCGTTCCATTGCGGTACGACGTGCATTTCGTCACACAACACGCATCCGTCAACATCATATGCAATGGCCAATGCGTGCGCACGGATCAGTCCATTGCTCTACGACGTGTATTTCGAAACACAACACGCATCCGTCAACATCATATGCAATGGCCAATGCATGCGCACGGATCGGTCCATTGCTGTACGACGCGTATTTCGAAACACAACACGCATCCGTCAACATCATATGCAATGGCCAATGCATGCGCACGGATCGGTCCATTGCTGTACGACGTGTCCCTGTACAAGTCACTCGCATATGTCACCATGGTTGTCACAGGTGAACGTATGCCAGCCACAATTACTTGCCAGGGACTCAGGGGCACACCTACAACACCACAGCCTGTCCACACTGTATCCTAAGACATGTAAGGCTGCATTACCTGTGTGTGTATGGGGGTCAACATGTGGTTTGTTGGGTGGCACTTGGGGGCAGCCACTCCCAGGCTGTGCACGTGTTCATGGGGACAGAATCCTTTGTGTGTTGTGCACATGACCACTGTGATGTGCAACTGTTCAGTTCAGAGCATGTGGCATGGTCACATTTCCAGGTTGTATATGTGTATGTTATGTCACCTACTCCCTGAGTCCCATGTGGGATGGTATGTACGTCACAGGGTGACCCATTGCCACAATTGTGATGGCCCTCCACAGTCTGTGTGCATGTTGTGTTTCAGATGTCTCTGATTCCATGTGCACAATGGGAGACAGTCTCCACATCCACGTTGTTTGTGCATCGACTTTGATGTTGTGCGTGTGTGTGTCACAGACGTCCATGTCTGTCCTGCAGAGGCAACAGGGGCCACTACCTGTGGGAGTCATGGTTGTTTTGCTGGCGTGTACATGATACGCCATGTCATGCCAGTGTCCATGTGGCAATACAGGGTCCCTGGGAATCTACCTGTCAAAGAGCTGTGATGCCTGGGGCACATCTGTCCTCACTTGTCACTGTGGTGTGTGTTTGGAACGTGACAGCAGTACATGGGTACTGTGACACAGCCTAATGATTTCCCATAGCACAACCTGGAACTTGTTGTCAACACATGTTGAACTGAGATGTTAGATGATGGCCATGTAGGTGCTATATATGTCCATACAGAACGGCACACACATCAAGTACTTGTGTCTCATAATGATGTATCATGTGATATTGAGTATGGTCAATGCCACATATGTGGGGTGACTGACAATCTTTCTTTGTTCACCTATGTACTGCAGGGCACCAGCTGTCCATAGACCATTCCCTGACCTTGCAACCATGGTGGAACGTGACTGCATCCGACGGTACCGCTTCAACAGGCCGCTGATTGAGGAATTGGCGGGGCGGTTGGCCCCACATTTGCTACCTGGCCGGCCATACCCTACAGCGCTGACCCCCAAGGTGAAGGTGATGGCAGCCCTACACTTCTTTGCCACCGGTACCTTTCAACACACTGTGGCGTCTGCTGGTGGGATGTCACAGACCATGTTCAGCCGTGTGCTACGCGATGTTTTGGACGCAATGTTAACATACTTGAACCAGTACATCTATTTCCCTAAACGTCAACAACTCACTGACGTCAAGAGTGACTTCTATGCCCTGGGGAGGATGCCACATGTCATCGGCTCCATTGATGGGACACATGTGGCTTTGGTACCACCACAGGCACATGAGCAGGCATACAGGAACAGGAACATTTTCCATTCTATCAACGCTCTGGTGGTATGTCTTGCAGATATGAGCATCTCACATGTGTGTGCACGTTTCCCCGGTTCTGCACACGATGCCTACGTGATGAGGAGTAGTCGCATCCCGAGGATGATGTCACAGATGCAGAACCAGCGTGCCTGGCTTGTCGGTGTGTACTGACTTTGTACAATTGTGTGTGTTCTGCAATGTTGTATTCCACCCTCTTTCCAATTCAGCTAATGTGCAATTGTCTGTATGTAGGTGACTCCGGATACCCCAACATGCCGTGGTTGCTGACACCCCTCAGGAACCCTGTGACACCAGCCCAGATGCGCCACAATGAGGCACATGGTCGGACCAGGAGAGTGATCGAGCGGACATTTGGTGTCCTGAAGAGCCGCTTTCGCTGCCTGGACAAGACAGGAGGGGCCCTCCCATATGCCCCTGCAAAGGTGTGCAAGATTTTCATCGTCTGCTGCATGCTACACAACCTGGCAGTGCGGAAGGAGTTGCCTCTCATCCTGGATGACGATGACCAACATCCACCACCTGTGGAGGATCCTGGCCTGGGCCACGATGCCACTGATGATGATGATGAGGGTGATGTCCGCACACAGCTCATCACCAACTTCTTCAGCTGAATGTGAGTATACAGAGAGGTTATGTCAATGATTTGAGTTTGCATGATATGTGTTGGTGGTGCTCTGTTGCTGTTTGAGTGTGGCCATGTGCTACTTGACTGGATGCGTGCAGCGATGTGTCCTTACAGGTAGTCTGTACTCCCCAACAGTGTTGACATGCTAACTTGGTTTTGTGTAGGTATCTTGTGACATGTATTGGGCATGAGTATTGCAGTTCTGTCCTGTTCTTCAGTGCTTTTAACTGTGTGTCATGTCTGTCCTTCACAGGGTACTTTCAGAGTTGTTTGGTCAACTGTGATCCCCCGACACCATGATTCAACTTCCAGGGTGGAAGCAGTCGTTTCCCTACAGGTGATGTGCCACACACCCCTGGACTTTATTTCTTCAACACTTGTTGACTGTGTGGCCACTGCCACGTGGGATTACCTTGCATCTGTAGTGGAAACAACATGTTGCAAATGTGTAATAAACCTGTGCTTCACTTTGGGATGTGCGTTGTCTGTGGTCACACATCTGACTGACATTTGCTTACTGCACCTGTGGGCTAGTTAACACAGACTCTGAATAGGTGTGGTGTCTGTGCATTCCACTGTATTTCCTGGCAACATCAGTGTAGGCGATGAGTCAGATGGCCCTGGTGTGTATGTGTTGTGTTGCCCTAGTGGTGTGTCTCCCTAATATGTGTCACGTCGCCATGACTCCCATGACGGTGTTGGAATTGCTGTAGCAGTTAGCATGCACAGTGTCATTTAGCAGATCATCATCTCCATGACAAAATACCACGTTGGAATCACAACAGAGGCAAGTATGGTGTATTAGTGAGTTTATTTACATACATGTGTGAGGATAGTGCACAGGATGGTGGGTGCTGTACATTGGGATTGGAATTCAAAGCTCCCAGATGAGTTGGAAGTGTTGGTAGCAGAAATGTCCTGAGTAAAGTCCACAGTCATCTGATACATTAGTCCAACTTAAACTCCCCATGTCATGTGGGAGAGTTGGGTTGCATTCGACAGGGTGAACAGTTTGCACACAAAGGAGAATTTCCAGAACAGGTGTTGGGTTCCTGGGGGATGTACATGGCCATCTGCCTCTCAGTTGTCCTTCCTCGGACGACCCCTCTTCTTTCTGGGGGGACCCTCACTGTAGCAGTTGCAGTTGTTGCGGCACCAGATGTTGTGGGCACACAGGGAGGTGTGGACATGTTGGTGCTAATCTGGCGGAGGCATGTCAATATGTCCCTCTGCACCGCTGTCAGTTCTTCCAATGTGTCCCACTTGGACTCCATGCCAGACATGTGTGTCTCCACACGGGACATGTGGGAGTCCAAGCGGGCATGATGGGCAGCCTGCTGCTGTTGAATGTCCTTGAGGATCCTCACTACCTGGCTGACCTCACCGGTGCTATTCTGGTACTCATCTGCAATGCGTACCAGTTGTGGGTCATCATGCAGTCCAGACACCTCTGCAAACAGCGACCTCTGCCTACCACCCCTCCCACCACCCCTGGCCACACATGCGGGACCTGTGGTGGCACGCACAGGTGACCCTAGGCCCCCTTGGGGGTTGGTACTGGGGTTGTTGTCCGTTGCTTCCCGGGGGGCCGGGGGCCCTGTGCTGTTGTCATTCAGTGTCCTTGGTCTGTCCGTGTCGGCAGGGGTGGTCTGTGTGTTGGCAGATGTTGGAGGAGTGCGTGCAGGGGGTGCAGATGGTGGTCCTGCTGGTGCTGCATGATGACTCACACCGGAGGGGCCAGGTAGGTCTTCGCCATCCGAGGAGGGCAGAGGCTGTTCCACACCAGAGAGCTCAGGGGCCACCGGAGCCTGGGACAGGGACTCCTCATCATCTGCTGCTGTGTCCCCATCATCACCTGTGTTTGGAAGAGACACACAATGTATGTTATGTTTCTACAGGCATCAATGGTTCAAACACATGACAGTTGTGACTGTACATCTGGATGCGTGCCTGTACATTGCATTGTCCTAAGTTGTCACAGCCAGAGGTTGATATTGTTGTAGCACATTGTCCTGCCAACCTGAAGCATTTCAATGTGAATGTTGAGGTGTGTGCATGACCAGCTTATGTATTGATTGGCTGTACATGGCCATTGCTACTCAAGGGCCATCACGTGCCTGACACAGGTGTGTCATCCTTGTCCACATTTGTCCTTTAACAGGGACATACGTGCAATTCCACTTAGGATATCTTTCAAGATTGGGACATGTGTGGTGGCAGTTTTTGCCAGTCTTTGTGCGTCACATTGGTGTGTCTGGACAACATGGTCACAGTCCGGTATGCCTGGGATCTCTTAGGAGTATCTGTGTTGTTGTCTGGGTTCCTAGTTCACGTCTCATTTCATACAAGTGATGTTGTTAACGTAGCTAATGATGTTGTTGCTGAGTTTTGTACGTGCAAACGTGATTAATCTTGTCAATGTCCTCCATGGTGATAAGGATTGGGCACGGCAGCTCTCTGGCTTTTCCATTGTCATGACAGTGATGGCCAGTGGTGTGTGTTGCAGTTCTGCTGCTGTGAGTAGCATGTCTCCTCAAATGCAGTCCAGCTTGGTGCTTGTGTCTACAGTGTCTATGACAGTGAGTGGTGTGTTGTGTGAAGGATGCATATGTTGCCGAACGATGTGGGAGTGGAATGCAGATCACAACCGCAACTTGTGTGACTGACACCATGGTACAGTGTCCGGTATATTGGTGTGTCCATTGCATTCACTGTCAGGTGTCCCCTGTCAATGATGTCTCTGTGACTTCCTGTGTGTTTTGTGCTATGTAGTTTGTCTGATTCTCCACAGTTGTCATCTGCAAGTCACACCTTCACAGCCAGGCCAGGGGGCACCCATGGACACTGCATCCCCTGACAGTGTGTGTAAACATAGAGTTGCAATGGCTGTGAGTGTGTACGTGTTTGGGTTGGCCAGTGCATGGGTGTGAATTGCAGGCACATAATTTCTCATGCCCATGTGTCAGCCATCTTGCCAGGGCTTTTACTTTGGGAGTGACTGGTCCCACGTGTGCAATGTGTTTTTGCAGAGTAGGGGTGTGTATGGCCAGCATTGGTGGTATTTGGTTGACATCCGGACCTCCTTCTCCCCCCAGCCCAGTTATCCCACCATGAAGCATGCCACCCTTGCAGTGGGTGCAGGTTAACTCTCAGGATGTCAGTCAGTGGTGTCCTGTTGTTGGTTGTTGCACAGTTCCCAGCAGGGTCTTGTGCTCCCCACAACAGAGCACCATTGTCAGAAATCTTGGAAGTGGCTTTTCACTCACTCTCTTGTGGAGCACGGTCCCAGGTGTGTTGTTTGGAGTTAGTGGAAGTGGTGTGTGTGTAAGGGCCAGCTGGTAGCTGTAGTCGGAGCTGGCACTCCTCCTCCCCCCAGGCCAGACATCCCACCATGAAACGTGCTTCCATTGCAGGGAGTGCAAGTTGGTTGTCTGGATGTCAGTCAGTGGTGTCCTGCTGTTGGTTGGTGCACAGTTCCCAGCAGGGCCTTGTGCTCCCCACAACAGAGCACCATTGTCAGACATCTTTGAAGTGGCTTTTCACTCCCTGTGAGGTGTGCATGCTTCAGTGTGAGCTTGCCGGGCCATGCGGGTGGGGGATGTTGAGCTGTGACTACACTCCCATCATGCTATTGCCTACACCCCCATTCCCAGCATGCCCATACTTCCTTCCTTTTGAGTCGACTTCACTGTGTGTGAGTGTGACAGCAATGGCAAGATGGCTGACAGTGTGGTCCTGTTGTTTGTTGGTGCACAGTTCACAGCAGGGCCTTGTGCTCCCCACAACAGAGCACCAGTGTCAGACAGCTTTGAAGTGGCTTTTCACTCCCTGTGAGGTGTGCATGCTTCAGTGTGAGCTTGCCGGGCCATGCGGGTGGGGGATGTTGAGCTGTGACTACCACTCCCATCATGCTATTGCCTACACCCCTTCCCAGCATGCCCATACTTCCTTCCTTTTGAGTCGACTTCACTGTGTGTGAGTGTGACAGCAATGGCAAGATGGCTGACAGTGTGGTCCTGTTGTTTGCTGGTGCACAGTTCACAGCAGGGCCTTGTGCTCCCCACAGCTGAGGCCAGTGTCAGACATCTTGGAAGTGGCTTTTCACTCCCTGTGAGGTGTGCATGCTTCAGTGTGAGCTTGCCGGGCCATGCGGGTGGGGGATGTTGATCTGTGACTACCACTCCCATCATGCTATTGCCTACACCCCCCTTCCCAGCATGCCATACTCTGCTTCCCTGTGGGGTAGTGTGCCTGTGCTGACAGGATGGCTGACAGTGTTGTCGTGGCGTTTGTTTGGCTACAAGTCCCAAAAGTGTCCCTGTGCTTCACACAGCATAACCCAGTGTGGTAGTTCTTTGTGGGATATTTAATTAGAGTGTGAGGCAATGCATTCTCCCAGGTGAGTTGTGTGGAGTTTGTGTTAAGGGGTGTGTGAGAAAAGCTGCTGGTAACTATGGTCAGAGCTGTCAGTCCTCCTTCCCACCCAGCCAGATATCCCACCATGGAACGTGCTTCCATTGCAGGGAGTTCAAGTTGGCTTTCAGGATGTCAGGCAGTGGTGTCCTGCTGTTGTTTTGAGCACAACACCCAGCAGGGGCTTGTTCTCCCCACAGCAGTACCCAGTGTCAGCCATCTTGTCAGTTCTTTTCCACTCCCTGTGATGTGAGCATGGTTCAGAGTGGTGTTGATGGGCCAATTGTGAGGGTGACCAATATCTGTGACTACAACTCCCATCATGCTATTGGCTACACTCACTTCACCAGCATACACACAATTCCTTCCTTTCAGTCAGCTTCCCTGTGAGGTGGTGTTCTAGTGGTGGCAAAATGTCTGACAGTGTTTGTTGGTTAGATTTGTGCCACTGCCTTGCTCTATTTGTTGTTAGGTTTGTACATGTCATGACACAGTTACATATCACTATGAGATGGCAGGTATTGTGTTTGTCTGACTAGCATACACATCTTGGGATGATTATCTTTTGGTTACTGTGGCTTTGCTAACGGTGCATGGTTTCACTATCCCCTTGACAGTGATGTGTGTGTATTGTCACACAATATTGGGTATATTGGTTGTATACTCACCAGGCTCTGGGATGTCTGATAGTCCATGTACGCTCTCTGGTGGTAGGATGGCCCGCACCTTCTCCTCCCAGGACCTGAGGTATACTGGTTTGGCAGGAGGGCCACTGCCGGTGCGATGACTCAAGGCGTATTCCTTCTTGAGTAGGTCCTTGATCCTCCAGCGCACGTCATACCACCTGTTCTGGATGTCTTCCTTTGTGCGCAAACATGGTGATTGTGCGTTCACCCTGTCGACGATCCTCTCCCACATCTTGGTTTTCTGCGACATGGGGGTCTGTTGGACCAATGTACCAAACAACTGTGGCTCTACTCTTAGGATTTCATCTACCAGGACTTCCAATTCACTGTCTAGGAACTTTGGATTCTTCTTTGGGGGCATGGTGATGGGTGGTGGTGGGGATTGATGTGTGTGTGATTGTGCAAGTGAGGGTGGGTGAGTGTCAGTTTTGCTGGGTGTATGTGAGGGTGCTATTAGGGAAGTGCTAATGGTGTGTGGCTTGTGTGATGGATGAGTTGTGAGTGTGTCTGTGGTTGCTGTCTGATGGTGTTCTGTGCTGGCAGGTCAGTTGAATTTGCAAAGGATCATGGTAGGGATGTGTGGCCTTTATATGGGTGGAGTTGTGGGTGTGTCTTTGTCCCAAGTTTTTTCCC
This sequence comes from Calotriton arnoldi, assembly GCA_963921515.1. Taxonomy (NCBI): domain Eukaryota; kingdom Metazoa; phylum Chordata; class Amphibia; order Caudata; family Salamandridae; genus Calotriton; species Calotriton arnoldi. Next base: position 39,188 of record CAWUFW010019711.1, on the reverse strand, counting down.
CCCAGTATTTATTGACTTTGTCATTGCTTGTTTGGCCCTTTTTTTTGTATTTTTTCCTTTGAATTTTTTGGGCATGTAGGAGACATTCTTCTGACCGAGTCGGACGCTGCAGTTGTCTCGTGCGAGCTTCTCCGAATCTTTCACGCTGTCTTTCTGCTGAATTCATGTGCGGCGTACGCGTCGGTCACGGAGTATTGGGTTGCTTCGGCTCCCTGTTTTCTATGCGTGCGTGTCGTCGTACGGCTCGAGCTCCGTGCGACTCGGTCTGGTTTTACACGCATTGCATCGTATTGCGCGGGTCGGAGTTCGCGGGTACGTATCTGTCGGGTTCATTCCTGGTGCGTGTCGGTCGGTTCGATTCGCGTAGATTTTCCGGCCGGATGGCTGCTTTCCGTGCGGTTCGGTCGTTCGGCTTGTGTTCCGTACGAGTCGGTCGTAATTCACATGCATAGCATCGTACTACGCGGATCGGACAGCGCCGGTACGTGTCGGTCGGACTACATTCCCGTACCGAGTCGGTCGGTACGTTTTCCGGCCTGAATCGGAATCGGCCCCTTAGAGTTAAAAATGAAACATCAGCCTTTGATGTTAAAATGATAGCCATCTTTGAGGAGCTGCATAAAGTGAAACCTTAAAACCTGGAATCAATCCTGATTCAGCTTGATTAAATTGTTTGATCCCAGGCAAATATAAATTCACTCAGCCTCCTTTTTCTTCATTATCACAAATGTGAGCAGCTTCAAATATGTGAGTTAAGGTTATGCAATTTACAAAAACCTCTTGTGTTTGATTTAATAAAATAGAAAGTTACTTCATGTATAATAAAACTTTAGACCACGTATAGGATACAAATGACAACTGGCTTGCCTCTTAGTTCACTGATAACCTTGTCGTCAGAGGGGGCCTCAGGTGTGCTTGAGTTCAAGTTTAAAAAAAGGTTCACTCAATATTTACTTCTCAATACAGTGCTAGAATCTGATGTACTTAGTTGAAACCTTTGTACATGGTAACCAAATACACTTTTTTGAATGCTTAAGAGATTTTTTACTTTTAGGCTCTCAGCTAGGCACGAAGTCTTAGAGTGAACCTGGACCCTTGGTTAGGCTCTTACTCGCATAAGTGCTAAAATAGGGATTTGAGGGTGCTGCAGCAACCCCAAAATAAGCATCCTGAAGTTTCAAGGTGAATGAGCAATAAAGATGCTTTGCTTTCATGTTGTCACATTTGCTGTGCATTGAGAGGGAGTGTGCAAATGTCAGACTGTCTTCTGACAAATTGCTGATTATTACTCTAACATGGAAATTGGTGCTTACTTTTCTTACTCTGACTGCAAAGTGGGAGGAGTTTGCAAAAGGAACTGCATGACAAACTTGCTGATGTGAAAGGAAAGGCTGCAGGATGTCATTTTTTCTAATGCACAGCAAAATGTAAAGACCTCTAAATAAACTGTACAAATATTTCAAAATATATCAGCAGCTAGGATGCACAAATGAAGCCCCATTTTGTAATTCCGAAGTGTGATGGAATCAAAGATTTAATAGGATCAAAAGAAATCAAGACACTTTACCTGGCGAAGTGCAAATGACAAATATTCGCTGAAACCCGATTTGCACACATTTTCTTTTGTGCACTATATAGTTTTATCAGTAAAACTATATGCCTTTGCAAATTTAGTAGCCATGTCAAAGGAAAATGTAATGTCTGTAAATGACAGTATGCCACCACACCACTTAGGGCCAGATGTAGGTAACTTCAATTTAGCGAGTCCTTAATAGCGATTTTTACCGAATCGCTATTAAGGACTCGCTAAATGGAATGTAGGTAGGAATCGCTAAAATATTAGCGATTCCTTAACATTCCTTAATAACGAATCGGTAATTGAGATTCATTATTAAGGAATACCTAGCCATTCATTCCAATGGGCTAGGAGGCCCATAGGAATGAATGGGAAGATAGTCACTATTAGCGATTCGGTATTACCGAATCGCTAATAGCGGAGGTATTTCAAGGGTGCCAGGGTGTCCAAAGGACACCCTGTTGCACCCCTGAAATGTGCATGTGTGCACATGTGGCGCACATACATGCCCTAAGGGCATGGATGTGTGCCACATGGCACATTTGAAAAAGCAAAAAAGTGCTTTTTTAAAGGAAATCGCACTTACCACCAACTTGAAGTTGGTGGTAATTAGCTGATTCCTTAAGGCTCAAGTGCACTATTTTTAGTGCTACGTACATTGCATTTAAGGAATCGGTATTTCCGATTCCTTAAATGCAAGAGCAAAATAAGGAATCGCTATTTTGCGATTCCTTATTTTGCATGTAGGTATGAACTCACCTACATTGCACTCAGCTAAATACCGGTCGGTAACGCTGAAATTCTCCGAATTTCGGCGTTACCGACCGGTATTTTGCCACCTACATCTGGCCCTTAGTCGTATATTTGCAACAGTGTGTTCTAAAATACACCAGCAGCTATATACTACACCCTTACCACTCTCTGGCCAATTGAGTGTATCTCATTTGCTACACTTGTTCTTTGTGTGATGCGCAAACTTTGCTCTACTGCCCCCTGTAAACCAGCTTTCATTGAGCCAGAGAACTGTCCTAGTATTCTCTCTTCACCCCATCTGATGGGAAGTGGATCCTAACAGTGGTTCTACTCTGGAATAGTGAAATCTATCTGCATGACTTTAAAACTTTAAACATGAACTTACTTTAAGTTTCTGAAAATATTAAGGCATAGGTATTGACAAACATTTTCTGAGGGCCAAAATGAATGATATTGGCTGTGACTAAGGGTCATGTTGCTGTTGGCAGGGATTGGGAAGTGAAACAAAATGTGTTAATAGGGTGGACTCTGGATTATGGACCACATATCTGGGATACCATGCCATACCACCCTGCTATAAATTAGGCTGTTGTCCTCTTCAAGTGAGGATTGAGTGTGGCAATTGAAATATCTGTGTCATACTATATTTTAGTTTAACTCCCTTCAATGCCTTCTTGCCTTAGCATTAACTGCTCACTACCACTAGCCTTGAAGAGTCAAGTGTACACAGGGAGAACCTTGGGTGTCCAGTTGAAATGAAGTAGTATTGGTACACCAATGGCAAACAATGCAATGCAGCAGGGATGCTGCCTATAAACCATCCAATGCCCCAGAAGCCAGAGACGTGGCCTCACTATCTCCTTCTGCCTTTTTCTTAAATGTAAACACAGGAAGTGCTTCAATTAAGTTAGTGAAAAAACCTTGACAGAACCACCAACAAGGCAGGCAATTCACAGGTAGACAGACAGCACAACCCGACCCCCACTGCCAAAAGCAAACCAGTAGTAGGTTTTAGCCATGTTACTAGAGGACTTGACAACTAATCCTAGCTTTAACACAATATCAAATTATGCTGACAGTAAACAATTATGCTTCGTACAATCTCTGAGAGGGCTCCAACACAGAAGCATGCATCTCAGTTGGGCAGTCACTGGGCCTCCTTAATCGAACCACCCACTTTCCTGTTGTGGTGTTGTGACCAAGCTAGAAACTGTGGAAATAAAGATTTGGGGGCAGATTTACAAGCCCCTTGCGCCACTTTTGCGTCATTTTTAACATGGGAAAAGTGACGTACGGGTGGCGCAAGGGGCTTGTAAATAAGCCCCATGGTTCTTAATTCAGGCTTCAATTTGTGACCATTTGTATGATCTTGGGTAATAGCTTCTTGACTGTATTACTCACTCCTGTGTTTTACAATGATTGGAAGTACTTAGAGTAAGGACTAGTAGTAAGTGTATGATGATAAAACTGGATTAGAGCCCAACATATATGGAATATAATCCCTGAGGGAGACATCCCAGTCTCATGATTTACTAACTAAAATGTGGAATAGTGGAAATGACAAACCTTGAAGGCACAGTCTTACACCTTAATCTTCGATCTTATATTGACCAAATTGTCTGACACTTGGCACATAATGTTGTCCCATGCCTTTGTACTCTTATCTCCTAAGTGTGGGTTTCATTCATATGGGACTGTGATTTAATCAGTGTCATTGTTAAACGAGGGACAGTAGGCAGATATCGAACCACCTGGATCACCACTGTCCTTGATTATTGAAACACTAAAACACACTAGCTGGCAAAATAACTCAGTGAGTTGAACATTCACCACTAACAAGCATAGTGATTTGAAGCCCCCAAGTTTAAATGGTGGCAAGGCAGACTCAGCCTTCCATCCTTCTGTGATTTTTGTAAACTAATTTTCACAAGCCTTTTTTATAGTAGCATATGCTACTATGCTTAGAAATAGCACAAATGCAGTATGAAACACTTAAAAGACAGTACTAGTATTATTATTATTATTATTATAATCATTAGTAGTAGTAGTATGACAGGCTGGAATTCTTATTGAAATGCTTTTGGCCAATCTTGTACTGGTTAAGGCCCACTCCCCTGCCTGTTCGGGCACTTTTTAGTCCGTGTACAAAATCCTTCTTATAATGGCCTATGTGTTCCTATACCTGTATTGGAAAGGACACTTCGGTGCTGCACCACTTTAGTCCCAATAGATACATGCACTATTTTACAGTTCCTGTTTATAGTACGCAAGGCTTCTTGAAGTTCTTCCTTGAGGGCTCCTTGAAGTGTCACATTCCCCCCCTGTTAGCTCAAATACTCCTATTAATCAGCATACAGCGTCAGTGCTATTTACAAAGAGGACCACATGAAAAAATGTGGCAGGCCTTAAGAGTCCGGCAGGCCATACAATGTGTATACCTACTGTTAGACTTTTCAGCCTTAGGGTGGTCTTCCCCCAAACGTTTTGTCTACTTACCTCCAGTTTTTGCTGAAATTAATTTTTGTTGGTTAGTACTCTGTGCACTTACCACTTCTAACCAGTGATAAGGTGCTTGTGCTAAGTCCCCTAAACATGGGTTGATTGGTATACACCTAGTTGGCATAACTAATGACTTATAAGTCCCTTATAGAGTGGTATACCATATACCCAGGGACTGTAAAGGAAATGCTACCAGTAGCAGGCAGCACCTATTGTTGCACCCACTTAAGTAGCACTTTAAAACATGTCCCAGGCCTGTCATTGCAGCCTGAATGCCGTTTAATCTGCCATGCCTATTTTGGCATTTAAACCCCCTTGCCAAGCCCTAATCTCCCCTTTTATTACATATAAGTAACCCCTAAGGTAGGCCCTAGGTGCCCCATAGGGCAGGGTTCTATATAATTAATATGTTGGAGATATATCTTTAATTTTACATGTCCTGGTAGTGAAAACTCCTAAATTCATTTTTCAGCACTGTGAGGCCTATCCCTCCCACAGAATAACATTGGGGATTCCATTTATTATGTTGTAATTCCTAATTGGGAGCAGGTAGATAGTTCTTGTTCAGTATCTATGAAATTGTAATGATAAACCCTCTTTAACGGTAAAGTCAGATTTTTCATTACAATTTGGGAAAGTTGTCATTTTCCTGCCCTTAGCCCTTTGTGTCTGCAGTCTGTCATCGTCACATGACTGGCGTAGCTGACTGATTTTGTGCCTCCTCCCAGACAATCACACAATAGAGGGATTAAGTGTGACTGAATGGGCCATCTGTTGGCAGAATAGAGGGGCAAAGCTGAGAATAGAGCCACTTACACCTGAATAGCCTAAACTCTGCCTTCACACAAAGGGCCTAACAATCCTGTAATGTCACTGCAGCCAGCGTGGAGCCAGGGCAGAGAAGTCAGGAAATTCCATGCTCTTCAAATAACCTTCCCAGAAGCCTCTTACACCTCCCAGAAGAAGGGCACCAGGGTAAAAAATAGAACCTTCAGATTCACCTTACAATTCACTACTGGACCTGCAGAAAAACTCTGCTGCTGAGTCTGCTGCTGTGACCTGCTGCACACTGTGCCAGACTGCTGCTGTAACTGGAAGGACTGCTTTGCTGCTTGGTACCTATCTTTAACCCTCAGAGGTCAGCTCTGCTGTTGAGGCCTACATCTTCACCTGCACCCCGGACTACCAGAAGTAACTCCAAGGGCTAGTTTGCTGGCCCTCTGTTCAGAGTTACAGGGACATAAATGGCTACCACCACCTTAAAACCACATCTGGACCCAGCCTGAATTTGTCCTGAACCCCCAAGAGGTGTACCACCAGTCCTGGACCCTTGGTTGTGGTGCTAAAGTTGTCCAGATGGCAAATTTCCAAAACTGAAGAAGAACCAGGAGGAGACCGGGACCAACCTGCTCGCTTATGTGCCCTTGTGCATCGCTGGTCGGATTGAATTCACGGCTGTTCCCGCTACGTTCTTCTCTGCAGCAACAAATTCTTTTCACCCAAGGGGTATCTGACCTTGTGAAACTATCTTCGACTGCCTTGACCCACTGCAAATTTCGAATTGCATTTCAGCAGCTAACTCAGAATGTAGAAATCTTCACTGCTGCTTCGACTCAAGGCTATTCACCGACAACGCTCCCTCCTCGGACACCTCCGGCAGCCTTGCCCTGCTGAACTTTACCTTCTAAGAACATTTTCTTATAGAATTTTTTAAGTCTGAAATAAGCACTGATCGGGCTTCTTCCACTTCTTTCGTCCGAACCGTACTCCATCCCGGTCAGCCTTAACTATCGACTTTGACCTGGTCACGCGCGACTACATGTCTGTGGTTGGTGCTTTGATCTTTTCGGTGTTAGTTTTCACTAAAAACTTTCAAATTAATAACTCCGGTTCTACTGAATGGAGTTTTGTCGTTTTGGTGGCAAATATTTTAATAAAATTTACTCTATTTTTCTAAATTGGCTTAGGATTTTTCTTGTGTTGTGTTGTCACTTTATTACTGTTTGTGTGCTGCACATATACTTTACACAGTGGTTCCTGTGGGCAATCAACAATTAATAAATAATATGAAACAGCACAATCATAATAATCGGAGGCAAAGAGATGTCAGAGAGAGAAAAGGCATATAACACGAGTTTTACATGAAATCAAAGTTGTTTATATAATGTAATCACATTATTTTTTAATCCAGCGCATGGTGCCCCAAGTGAAGGTGAAACCTATATATCAAGGTAGTGACTTATTGTGACATAAAAGCAAGTTTCAACAATTTGTACAAAAACGACCATTTAATCAATACATAATAGGTACTAGCAGCCTCCTAGTACAATAATAGGGGCTGGAAAATGGGTCGCTTCAAGTTGTCGACGATGTTTCGACCCAACTATCAATAACGGGGTCTCATCAGGACCTAGCAATGAAGGGACACCCTATTGCGGGCAGGGGTACTGGCAGTCAAGAATGTTCATAAGTGTACAAGCCATAATAGACAATAGGGGACGAAAATTTGTATCCAAAGACAGTGTCCAATGTGGAACTGGTAATCAAAAAAGGCTGAACTGTTTGAAGGCCTTAACGAAATTGAATAACGACAATCCGTGTTCAATTTCAGAATCAAATGTAGAAGTTTAAAGGATAATCCAATAAGAGGTGCCTCGATTAGCTGCGGAAAGAAATCATGGCCGTAGTATTGGGAGAACTGCTTCCGTCTGTCTCCGCTCACACAATGTTAAAGATTACCAGTTCCACAGGAACCACTGTTTTCTGTTTAACTGTAAGTACCCTGGTTCCGTGTGAGTAGGGTGTCCCTTGTGTCCTTATACACAGCATATATACTTTAGACATTGCCACTAAGTTAAGCCTGACTGTTTTTGTGCCAAGCTACCCAGGGTTAAGCACAGTTTAATGTAATGACTCTTTGGGGTTCACCCAGCAAAGGTACTCTGGCTATTGCTTGACCAGGGCTCACACCCCAGTCAATCAGTAACCCCATTTCTCACACCTGCAGTCAGGTTTGCAGGTCAAATTCTTTAGGGGCATATTAGCAAGACCGGCGATAAAATTATCGCCGTTTTAGCGGCAGGAAACTGCCGCTAAAACGGCGATAATGGGCTTGCTAATATGCGTTATAGAATTCAATAGAAGCCCAGGTTAGATGTGCATGACATCTAACCTGGGCTTCTATTGGAATTCTATAACGCATATTAGCAAGCCCATTATCGCCGTTTTAGCGGCAGTTTCCTGCCGCTAAAGCGGCGATAATCTTATCGCCGGTCTTGCTAATATGCCCCTTAGTTCTCTTTCTTAGTAAAGTACACCAAACAAGCATATATATCTCTTTCTGGTGCAAGCTCTGAATTTTCTCTTGTGGAGAATGGCAAGGCCCCTCTTTTGCTGTCACCATTACATGTTTACCACTAGCTTTGGGCTTCTTCATCTGCTTGTTTACTTCTTTAGTATCTATGCTGATAAAATAATGCTTTCTACATGCTTGACCCACCACAGTTGTTCTTAAATGCACTCATTTCTTTATACCACTTAATCTACTCTTAGACTGCCTTCAAGTTATCATTCACTGGGTTTAGTTACGTTGACTATGTGAAATAGATTCATATTGAAGATTAGTTATTTAGTCAATTTTTATCCTTTACTTCTCAGGTACATCTACGCCCAGCTTCAGTGTAATGATTTGACATGTACTATAACATCTTTGTGCATCCAATTTAGTGAACTTGTTGTCATTTCACAGTCATTTACAGGGACTACAAAATCTATTGCATTTGCTTGTTTCACAAGGAGTCATCCACAGGGACTACGAATGTTATAGCGCTGATCTGCTTCTAAAGGAGCCATCCATTTTAATTACAAACTCTTAGCATTTGTTTGTTTCACAAAGAGTCTTCTGAAGGATAGGAACTCTATTTGAATGAACTACTGCAAACTACAATGGACTTATAGTACCACAAAGGTACTGTTGTATATTATGCTGAGGTCAAAGACAGATAATACATATATCCCCAATGGTTAGAAATTATACATACAAGACTAACTAGTGCCTTCATTTTACAGTTATCTACTTGTCACCTTCAATGCAAACCAAGCCGAAAAGGTATTTCCAAAGGTAGCTCTCATTTGTAAATAAGCTTATTGCAATACCGATGTTATAGAGATAATATATCAAAACTTAGTTATATTTCCGCTCCTAAGAAGGCCTATCTTCACATTGTAATAGTTAGCAGAAATACAGAGAGTGTCAAGGGGTATAGTGTAGGCAATACTTAGGGTGAAAACATCAGTGTTCAAACTATAGTTATTCTAAATCTCCCCTTTGCATTTCAGATTTCAATGCTCTGGTAGTGCAAATTAAACTCAGACCAGGCAAGAGACATTATCCACTGTCTCTCTCTTATCCAAATGCTCGTTCCCCAGGCCTACTGTGTAACTCCATGATAGAGCTGTGGAGATGGCTGTGAGTTTGGCAAAGTGTGGAAAATATTCTCGCTCCTGTCGGATCCAGATTTGTATGCAAGTGTGTACTGAAACAAAAACTCATGCTGAAGTGTGCAAAAATCATGCCAAATTCATAAGGGAAGTGACCAGGTTGCTTTCCCAAGACCCTTGATATGCAGACCTTAATTTCTCTCTAGCTATGTTCACAAGATATAGATGCCCCTACTTAAATGTATTCGTTGACAGCTTCAATCACAGAAAATGAAGATTTGACATTTACATATATTATATTCAATTTAATCATGTTGAATTTAATTATTTTTTAAATGTATTGTCTGAATCTTGAAATACATATTATTGAGAGTTTTGTTTAGATGCAGTTCCTATGAAGTGGATGGATTAGAAAAATATTTGCACAAATTATTCATAGTGGAATTATTGCAGGTCAATGGATGCACAACTTGATTTTGGTTATTTTTCTAAATCTCAGGAATCGTTAGGACCTTGATGTTAGGGTTAGAATTAGATGTAAATTACTTATCCAACACATTTTTTCTCTGTATAAAGAGTTAAATAGCACTTGCTTGCTATTTTCTTTTGCTCTCCTTAATACCACAAATGATACACTGGTGGTAACAGTTTGTTGAAGAAAGATTGCAAAGAAGCTGCAAAAACATCGGCATGGTTTCATCCCAAAGGCTCTGAACATGGTATTTTGATTTACGAATTGCAGTTTGTGTCAAAGAGTTTTGCCTCCTTGTTTAGCACATGCTTGCAACTATTTTAAAATTGTGTTTTTACTTTAAAGTTGTAAATTGGTGTGAATCAATAAGTTCAAATTTGAAATTTGCTTGCATTCCTGATCGTATTAAAAGAACTGAGAGGAATGAATTTTCCCCAAATCCCTACTGTTAGTCTTTGACCGTGATTGTTAAATTCATGCTACTCATGTGATCATTGGTAGGCATGCATGGTCACTGGGAAGAACTTGTGGAAGGGAGCAGATTGGACCAGACTCAGATGCAGTCTGCTCTAATGCTTCAATGAGGGGAGTGCTTTCTTTAATAATAATGTGGCTCCGTGCTTGGGTGAGTGACGTTGTGTGCTTATGTGTGTGTGTGTGTGAGTGTGCAACTGTGAGTGTGTACTCTGGGCAAGAGATTTACAGGACTTCAGATCCCACATGCGAGTTTGGCTATAACACTAATTAATCACTCCAAATAGCTTTCTATGCCTATGCCTACTTTCCTCTACTACTCTGTAACTTTTGTTTTACTGAAAAATATTGTTCTGTAATGCTCATTCTTGTCCATTCAATAAAATAGTTTTTAAAAGACTTTGATTGACTTTAGCGCTCTGATGTCTTCCTATAGTTCATTGGTTCTTAACCTCTGATCCTGGGATACCTGGCAGTCTGCAAACCTTACTTTTGAAAAGAACCTTTCTATTTATTCCCGTTGCTCTCCAGAATACGGTTATATCAGCTCTTATTTTCTCTTTCTGGACTACTGTAATGCTTTGTATCTGGGTGCTCAGAAATCTGTGATAAAGAAGCTGCAGGCTCCGAAAACGCAGCAGCGAGATTGCTGCTACAAATGCCTAAATTTAGTACTATATCTGAATCATTGCAGAGTCTTCACTGGCTCCCAGTGAGAAAAAGCATTATCTTTAAGGCCATGTGCATGGTTCACAAGGCCCTTCATCGGATCGGCCCAAAGTATTTGCAAGATCGTTTCTCCTGGTATAAGCCAAGTAGGAGCCTTAGATCCGGTTCCTTATGCTTCGTCATCATTCCTAGATCAAACAAGAAGGGGGGGTAGGGCCTTCTCTATCTGTGCAGGTAAATGGTGGAATTTACTTCCTTTCATGCTGCGATGCTAATCCTCTCTGATGCAATTTAGGAAGCAGCTGAAAGCATGGTTGTTTACCACAGTCTCTGTCCGCCCCTCCTACTATCTTCTCTTTTCACTTTTTTCCTCAAGCGCTACAACACCCTCGGGTATGTGCGTGCCTTATAAAACTAATTTCATTCATTCATTCATTCATTCATACTCATGTAATCCACAATGGGTTAGAAAATTGAATAATATTAACAGATTAATAAAGTGTAAAATGATAAAGGAGTAATATGTATGTGAAAGAATTTGAAATTGGAGCTGAAAAATAAGTTAGTATCCTCACATTGATGCGTGGAAGCAGTGCAAGTGCTTCAAACAGAAAATAGTATGAACAATAGGTGGCCTTAATTGAATTTGCGAACACTCCAACCTTTCTAATAAAATTATTTTTTATATTTTTTTTCATGAATTCAATACAATTAAAATAAAATATTTAATTATTTGTTTATTTATTCATTGAATTCTTGTTTTGTATATTTTGTGTATTGTTTTGTGGTTCTGATCATCGAAAATACTTAGGTCTGGGTCTCCCGCTTTATGTAATGACTCATTAGTGATCCCCAGATTCCAATAATGATTCAGTTTGGGTCCCTGGACTTCAGTAATAATTTAGTGATGGTCCTCAGAAGTCAAAATTTTAAAGACTACTATTATAGTTTAATGAAGCTCACTTCTTACTGAATGTCTATTGTTTACACAATCATTTGAATTTAATATTAACAAGTAAAGATTAATTGAGGGCTTTTAACTTGGCATGCCCTGCAGTCAGGTTCCAAACTGGACTGAGTTTTCTATCTTGACTTTAGTGCTGCTCAATAGTTGTATGACTTTATCTTGTAGCCACCATGCCACCCACACAGAACAATGTGTCTTAAGCAGGTTCGCTCAAGAAAGGATTCCGGAGGGAGAGCTCGAAGTAAAACACCTCCAGACAAAGATCGAAGAAGAGGTTTGGAGAAACAAATAAGTAGTTGTTGTGAAGATGAGTATCAGGATTCAAATTACCCAGGACTGAGAAGTAAAGAATCCAGAAGCAGAAGACTTGCAGAAGAGGCATGCAAAAGATTCTAAAATGCAAAGGAAATCCTGGGGGAAAAACAATGGAACAAAATTCTAAAACAAAGGGTGAAGACCAAATAGAAAATTACCATTGGCTGTCTTGTGGCACACCTTTACCTGAATTCAGCAACCTTTTATACTAAAGAAACATTAAGAGAAAAACAGGAAATACAGGAGCCATCTTGGATTGGTAAGCAGACATAGGAACCTTTTGCCCTCCATCTTAGATTGGAAATGATAATATAGTAAATGTCTGCCTCTTGCTAGAGAATTAAGGGACATGGAAGATTACAGAAAAAGGATGTGACGTCACAGGAAGTACAGAAGTCATTTTGGATTGGGAAGCAGCCACAGGAATCCGCTGCACCATCTGTCTTGGAAATGATAATATAGTTCAGCTCTGTCTCTTCCTGAATAATTATGGGACAGAGAAGACAACAGGAAGGATTCCAGACAGTAGGTAAATGGCTTCCTGAATAAATATGTTTTCTCTTTTGTTTTATTTTTCAATGGGAGCCGAGGCTCCAGTACTATGCCTGCCAATTATTTTTTTTTTAAATAATGTTTTTTTTGCCCTGGTGGGGACCATCTGGTAGCCCCCCCCCCAAGAGGCCTAGGGGATCAGGGTATTCGTACCATGCCCCTTCTCTTTTTTTTGCCATTTATTTTGGAGTTTGAAGTGTTGGCAACCAATCAAATTTGAGCAAAGGGACTGTCAGATCCGCGTCGCTATAAATACAAATTGGGATTTACCTTAATACTTCCAAACATCTAAATGAATTTATGCCAATTTACAAAAGGGGGCTTTACTGGACTAACAGCTACCTTTATGCCAGATATGGTGACATTCTGGGCCCGATTCACAGAACTAACTTACGACAAAATCCTAAACTTACTACCATTTTGGTATTCACAGAATGAACTTACTCATTTTGGTATTCACAGAATAAACTTACTCATTTTGGTATTCACAGAAGACACTTACACATTTTGTGTAACTTACACATTTTGTGTAACTTACTCATTTTGTGTAACTTACACATTTTGTGTAACTTACACATTTTGTGTAACTTACACATTTGGTATTCACAGAAGGCACTTACTCATTGATGAGTAAGGGCCTTCTGTGAATACCAAAATGAGTAAGTTAATTCTGTGAATACCAAAATTGTTGTAAGTTCATTCTGTGAATACCCAAATGTGTAAGTTCATTCTCTGAATACCAAAATTGTTGTAAATTCATTCTGTGAATACCCAAATGTGTAAGTTCATTCTGTGAATACCCAAATGTGTAAGTTCATTCTGTGAATACCCAAATGTGTAAGTTCATTCTGTGAATACCAAAATTGTTGTAAGTTTAGGATTTTGACGTAAGTTAGTTCTGTGAATCAGGCCCTCCGTTCAGCAGTTTGGGCTGTTGCCATGTCTAAAGTTCCTATGAGAATTAACAGGGGACATGCTAATTTTTTGACCCTGCCTTTTTCTCAGCCCCCCTCTTGACGGATCACCCAGAAACTTTCCATGAACAACAAGAATCACTGGGGCACTTTTTTGGGAAACTTTTGTGAAGATTTGTCAAATGACGCCTAAAGATATAGGCGAGTCAAAAAATGCTATTGTAACTACCTACTATACTATACACACATATATATACACACACATATATAAATATATATATATATATAAATATATATATATTCGTCACGTCGTCTGCTGTAAATTTGATACAGACTCCAGCACGCTCGGGGATACTGCAATATGTGTTTATTTGAGGCTACAAATCTGGTAGGTGACGCGTTTCAACAGCCTCCGCTGTATTTTTCAAACCTAGAGTCGCTGCCATTTTTCTCTCTTTTATATTAGTGAAAACATTTAAAGTGACAGTGCAAATTTTCAAACAACAGCCTATACCAATTCGATATAAACCAAAGTGTCAGTGCAAAATGATTATCTCCGAACTTGGCAATTGTGTTAACATGTTAAAAAACAACAACATTCGTGTTCTTAATATGACATTGTAAAAGCTTAAGTATTTAAAACCAATAATAAAATATTACCAGGTTTACGCATACATTGGCGATAAAACACTTAAAACAGCTGAATACATGACAGTACAATATCACCAAGAATATTTGTACGTGATAATGTGTGTACTAATCATCTGCCATTCATTCTACCACACAACTGTCCCCAGTCCTGGAGGAAAGTATAAAGTGCTTTGTGAAAATTATGCTAATGTACAAATCCATTGCGCATAATAGATGAGTATAAATACTCAACTAAAAGCCGTTATCACTGACTCCCCTCTGGGTAATACCGGGCAAGTGCCCTTGTATTCACAAATAATGATATGGCTGTTCCACTTACTAACTAAAAGTGCTTGTGCTTTTGTGCCTGAGTGCGTCTGTGTAATTAAAAATTGGCTTGGAGTGGCACCAATTCATGATTCAATTTAAACCAAAAGACTACTGAGTATTACAGGATAAAACATGGTTAAGAAAATTAAATTAGAACTCAAAAGCAATCTTAAAACCAATCTTTGTAAAATCCCGTCCTAATCTTAAAAGGGCTACAAGGCAAAGGAGCAATATACCAGCTTAATGCTGGTAGATACAAAACGGGTACATTATCTCTCTTAAGAGCCCTATCTTGGTCACAGATGTACATGTAAGTCTTCTTCTATATTGTGACCAACTGGACTCTTACTGTTGAATCTAAGAATATAACGCGATTCAAGTTGTCTCAGGCATTTTTCTCTATTACCCCCTCGTAATCTCTGATGGACTTGATCGATCACAAAATATTTAAGACCTTCCAACTTGCCATTGTGAAATT
The DNA here is from genome assembly GCA_963921515.1 of Calotriton arnoldi. Lineage (NCBI taxonomy): Eukaryota > Metazoa > Chordata > Amphibia > Caudata > Salamandridae > Calotriton > Calotriton arnoldi. The sequence goes on along the minus strand of CAWUFW010019711.1, from coordinate 24,119 downwards.
CATGGAAATGTCTAGCCATGGGGTATGTCTGATCTTTATTATTGATCGCTCAGATATGCTGTAAAATCTGTTGGTGTACCGGTAGAATTGTACTTCCAATGTAGATCTTAGAACAACTACAACTCAAGATATACATCACAAATTGGCTTTTGCAGGTGAGAGGCTTCATGATCTGCCATTTTTTATTCTTAGAGAATGGCAAGGGCACTTCCGTGGTGTTCTCTCCATATTTACATGGCTTGGATTTCTGGCACTTCCTGAAGCCTCTACTCTCTCCAAGCCAAGTTCTTTGGGGCGCAGTGCCTGGGGTGTTGGTAACCAGGGACTGTCGCAGTGATCTTGCTTTGCAGAAGGTAATAAGGGGCCTGTTACCTAGTTTCTTGCCCAAGATTGCATCACCCCGTAGCACATGCCAGTGTTTCTGCATGATACAACGTATATTCTTGTGTTGTCTGTTGTACCCTGTAATGAATCGCAGTGATGGTTTTTCATCTATAGTTACACCACTATCAGCAGATTTCCCAAATAACAGTTCTTCTCTGGGCTTAGCATCTGCTTTAACTCTTGCTGCTTTGAGCACAGATGAACTGTATCCTCTCTGTTCGAATCTTCGATCTAACTCTTCCTGTGCCTGATACAGTTGTTTGGGGCAGCTACAATTGCGCTTCATTCTTACATTTTCAGCATAAGGTATGCTGTTCACCAGTCTTGTGGGGTGAAAACTTTGAGCATGGAGAATGGTATTCCCTGCTGTCTCTTTCCTGAATGTTTTAGTGTTGATCTCACCACCCTCAATGTACAATGTCAAATCCAGAAATTGGACCTGCTCATTACTTATGTGTGATGTGAATTTTAAATTTAAATCATTGTTATTAATGCTTCTGTTGAATGACTCAGCATATTTTTTTTTCCACTGAAAAAACCAAAGGTGACATGGACGTTATAGTTAGGAAATATAAAATAGAATTTAAAAAAAACATAGACATTCACTGAAAAACCCGAAGGTTACAGCGATGTTATAGTTAGGCTCAGATTTCACTCATACAAAATCATGGAAAATTCTGCAGTTATAGTTACCTGAGCTAACTATAACTTACGCCCCCAATGCACTGTTTATGACCTCACATATTACATCACCCATGACATGGCCAGTGACATCACTGATGACATCACTGATATCTTAAATTACATCACTGATGACATCACTGATAATATCATCCAGAATCAATCATATACCTACTCATGCCACCATACAACCTCTCATACGCTCACTCACACACCCACACATCCACTCACACACCCACTCATAGAGCCACTCATACAACCATTCACTCGCCCATACAATCATTCATTCAACCAGTCATTCACCCTCACAGCCCCTCATACAGCCATACACTCACCCATACAGCTACTCACACACAGACTTATTTACCTATACAGCAAACACACACCCAATCACATACCCATATAGTCTCTCAACACAGCCACTCACTCGCCCATGCAAACACTCACACACTCACACACCCACACAACCACTTGCAGACCCATTTACACATCCATACAAGCACTCATATCTGCTCACTCACCCATACAGACATTCACACAGACATTCACTTTCCAATATAACCATTCACACATCAACTCACTTAACCAAGCACTCACTAAAACAGCCACTCACACACCCATATAGCCACTTGCACACCCAGTCACTCACTCATACAGTCATTCAGTTACCCTCTCACTCACCCATATACTCACTCACACAGCCACTCACTCACCTTTATAGTTGGCACTGACACACCCACTCACACAGCAACTTAGTCACTCACATACCTACTCACTCACCAACATAGCTACTCACATACCTACTTCTATACTCTTAAGCCACTGACACACCTACTCACACACCCATAGAACCACTCACACACCCACAAAACCACTCACACACCCATACAAACACTCAAATACCCACTCACACACCCATTCAACCACTAACACACCCACTCACTCACCCACACAGTTACTCACATACCTACTTCTATACTCATACATCCATTCACACACCTACTCACTCACCCATACAGCCACTCACACACCCACTCACACACTGATACAGACAGTCACACACACACACTCAGATCACACATGTTGGAGATAGTATCACACATTAGTAGTATGCTCATCTAACTTTTGTAGTAGGTTAACATATATGTTTAGCACCCATAAAAGTTTAAAAACATTTTCACTCACTTGATTATGTCATCAGTGATGTCATTTGAGATGTCATGAGTGATGTCATCAGTGATGTCACTGGCCATGTCATGAGTGATGTGATATGTTAGGTCATAAGCAGTGAATTGCGGGGGGAGTTATAGATAGCTCAGGTAACTATAACTGCTGAATTTCTATGGTTTTGTGCAAGTGAAATCTGAGCCTAACTATAACGTTCCCGTAACCTTTGTTTTTTTAGTGAATATATGTGTGTGTGTGTATATGTGTGTTTTAAAATGAGAATATATTTTTGTACATCTAGTTTAAGAAATGTATGGGTGTATAGGTGAACAATTTATATATGTTTAAAGTAAGGATGCCATGCCAGAGTGATGCATTCCAGCTTTGTTTTTATCTATAATTTAGCACATGCATCATATTAGCTGATGGTCATTAACACTTACAACACTTTCTAAATGTGAATTGACAAAAATATCAGTGCATATACCTTTCAGTGCAATTTTCTCTTTGGTAACCATATGCAAATACAGCTGTCGTTGTTACACTGATTGCTATCTGTCTCCAGTTTTTAGACCCGTCCAAATTGGTTACTTATTAACATCATCCCCATGGGTATGATGATAAAATGACTACTTCCAATTATTTTAACACAGCTCGTGGCAAGGGCAAATGCACAGATGTTTAGCAGTGTACAAATGTAATAATAACTTTTTAATTAGCACCTCACACCACGCTTCTGCGATTTCAAGGCACAGTAAATAACAGATTTTTGAATTATGAAATTTAGTTGTCTAAATTTACCAGCATTGAAATGTTGGAAATCTGAACGGAAACTCTAAAACAATGTCCTCTGGGAATACTTTATATTCACACCTTATTTAGGAAATACTTCATACCATCTAGTCTATTCTCATGCACTCAGCGTACAGTCAAAGAGGTCACTGCTGAACCCAGTGTTTGAAATGTATTGGCACAAAAACCTACAGTTTATAAATTTATAATTACAGTTTATTAGCAAAATTAATACAAAGTAAAAAAAAAAAATCCACAAATCACACAAGAAATAATCATTACATCAGTGCAATTCCTGTCAAAATTAATCACAATAGAGAACATCATTAAAAACACAACACAAGAGTTAAAACAGACAGTAATCTTTGTCATAAATCGCCATAACCCATAACATTAATTGTACAAATGAACCCTGGCGTCTTGTAGTTTATCAACATCTAGGGTAACATTTGTTTGAATAGATTTATGGCAAGAAAAGGCGTCGACGCGTTTCGAAGGTCTATTTGAGTTGAACCTTCTTTTTCAAGACAATAGCGTAATGTACTCCCGTTGTCTTAGAAAATCTATAAACATAAACACATATATAAATAAAAACTAAATAGATAAGACATAAAACTGGCCTTATCAGATTCTAACTTGTGATCTGATGATGAACACGTTTAACAGTGGCATTGCTTAATTTGTGCCTATGTTGCCCTGTGTCTGTCTCCGGGACGAATTTGTGGGCACCAGGATTTATTAATGGGAGCTTTGATCTAGACCGATATGCATTTTCAATAAGCTTATAACATGGTATCTCTATCTACACTCTGCTTAGGGGTCGATTCCGATTCGGGCCGGAAAAAGCACCGACCGACTCGGATCCGGAAAAAATACCGACCGACACGTACCAGTGGCGCCCGACACGCCAAGTACGATGCAAGCCGCGATAAATCCGACCGACACGTCAGGAAACCAAGCCGACCGACCGACCCGCTCGGAAAATAGCAATCCGGCCGGAAAAACACGCGAATCCAACCGACCGACACGCACCCGGAACAAATCCGACCGAATCGTACCCGCCAACTCCAACCTGCAAAGTACGATGCAAGGCGCGAAAAACACGACCGAGTCGGACGGAGGACAAGCCGTACGACCGACACGCATACAAAACCGAGCCGAAGCAACACAATACACCGCGACCGACGCGTACGCAGCATACAAAACTGCACAAACACAGCGTGAACGAAACGGAAAACACCGTACGAGACCAATGCAGGGTCCGACTCGGTCACAAGAACGTTTCCAACATACACAAACAGCACAAAGGAAAAATCAACCAAAAAAAGGCCAAACAAGCAATTACCAAGCCAATAAATACTGGGGGGTGGGGACAGAGAACAAAGACACACCAACAACTCCACCTATATAAAGGACACAAATCACTACCATGAGCCTTTGCAAATGCCATTCCACTGCCAGCACCCAAGAGAAAGCAACCACACACCCACAGCTCATCCCTCACACAAGCCACACACCAGCAGCACACCAACAAATACCTACCTCACATACACCCAGCACAACACACACCCACACACCCTCACCTGCACACCAACACACACAGCACCCACTATCACCACCCATCACCATGCCCCCCAAGAAGAATCCCAAGTTCCTAGATAGTGAATTGGAAGTCATGGTAGACGAGATCCTCAGGGTGGAGCCACAGCTGTTTGGCACTCTGGTCCAACAGACCCCCATGTCGCAGAAAACCAAGATGTGGGAGAGGATCATCAACAGGGTGAACGCCCAATCACCATGTCGGCGCACAAAGACCGACATCCAGAACAGGTGGTATGACGTGCGCAGGAGGGTCCGGGAGCTGCTCAAGAAAGACTACCACCTGAGCCAATACACCGGCAGTGGCCCTCCTGCCAAGCCAGTATACCTCAGGCCCTGGGAGGAGAAGGTGCGGGCCATCCTTCCGCCAGTGAGCGTATATGGACTAGAGGACATCCCAGAGCCTGGTGAGTACACAACAAATGTACACAATAAACTGCCACAAAACACACACATCACTGTCAAGGGGAGAGTCAAACCATGCACTCATAGCAATTACACAGCAACTAGAACAGAATCATCCCAAAATGTGTATGTCAGTCAGATAAACACAACACATGCCATCAAAAAAGTCACATCCAACTGTGCCAACACATGTACAAACACAACCACAACTACAGCTAGGCAGTGGCACAAATAGAACTAACACACACATCCACACATGTAGCCACCACAACAACACCAACACACAGTGAAGACCACTCAAAGGAAGGAATTCTGTGTATGCTGGCCAAGTCAGTGTAGCCAATAGCATCATGGGAGTCGCACTCACACATATTGCCCCCCCCCACAACTGTCCCATCAACACCACCCTGAACCATGCTCACATCACAGGGAGTGGAGAAGGACTCACAAGATGGCTGACACTGGCTACTGCTGTGGGGAGCACAAGGCTCTGCTGCCAACTGTGCACCAACAAACAGCAGGACACCACTGACTGACATCCTGAGAGACAACTTACACTCCCTGCAATGCAAGCACGTTCCATGGTGGGATATCTGGCTGGCTGGCTGGGTGGGAAGGGGGACTTGCAGCACTGACCATAGTCACCAGCACCTCCCCTCACACCCCCCCCCAACACAAACTCCACAGTACCCACCTGGTAGAATGCAATGCCCTCCATCCTAACACAAGATCCCACAAAGCACCACCACCCTGGGTTATGTTGTGTGAAGCACAGGGACACTCTTGGGACTCTTAGCCAAACAACTGCCAGGACAACACTCCCAGCCATCCTGTCAGCACAGCCAGCCCACCCCACAGGGAAGCAGAGTCAAAAGGAAGGAAGCATGGGCATGCTGGGAAGGGGGTGGAGGCAATAGCATGATGGGAGTCGTAGTCACAGACATTGCTCAGCCTCACAACTGGCCCATCAACACCACCCTGAACCATGCTCACATCACAGGGAGTGGAGAAGGACTCACAAGATGGCTGACACTGGCTACTGCTGTGGGGAGCACAAGGCCCTGCTGCCAACTGTGCACCAACAAACAGCAGGACACCACTGACTGACATCCTGAGAGACAACTTACACTCCCTGCAATGCAAGCACGTTCCATGGTGGGATATCCGGCTGGCTGGGTGGGAAGGGGGACTTGCAGCACTGACCATAGTCACCAGCACCTCCCCTCACCCCCCCCCCAACACAAACTCCACAGTACCCACCTGGTAGAATGCAATGCCCTCCATCCTAACACAAGATCCCACAAAGCACCACCACCCTGGGTTATGTTGTGTGAAGCACAGGGACACTCTTGGGACTCTTAGCCAAACAACTGCCAGGACAACACTCCCAGCCATCCTGTCAGCACAGCCAGCCCACCCCACAGGGAAGCAGAGTCAAAAGGAAGGAAGCATGGGCATGCTGGGAAGGGGGTGGAGGCAATAGCATGATGGGAGTCGTAGTCACAGCTCTACATCCCCCACCACATGGCCCAGCAAGCTCACACTCACGCATGCACATCCCACAGAGAGTAGAAAGGCCCATCAAAGATGTCTGACACTGTTGCTGTGTCGTGGGGAGCACAAGGGCATGCTGGGAACTGCACATCAACCAACAGCAGGACACCACTGACTGACATCCTGAGAGACAACTTCCACTCCCTGCAATGCAAGCACGTTCCATGGTGGGATATCCGGCTGGCTGGGTGGGAAGGGGGACTTGCAGCACTGACCATAGTCACCAGCACCTCCCCTCACCCCCCCCCCAACACAAACTCCACAGTACCCACCTGGTAGAATGCAATGCCCTCCATCCTAACACAAGATCCCACAAAGCACCACCACCCTGGGTTATGTTGTGTGAAGCACAGGGACACTCTTGGGACTCTTAGCCAAACAACTGCCAGGACAACACTCCCAGCCATCCTGTCAGCACAGCCAGCCCACCCCACAGGGAAGCAGAGTCAAAAGGAAGGAAGCATGGGCATGCTGGGAAGGGGGTGGAGGCAATAGCATGATGGGAGTCGTAGTCACAGCTCTACATCCCCCACCACATGGCCCAGCAAGCTCACACTCACGCATGCACATCCCACAGAGAGTAGAAAGGCCCATCAAAGATGTCTGACACTGTTGCTGTGTCGTGGGGAGCACAAGGGCATGCTGGGAACTGCACATCAACCAACAGCAGGACACCACTGACTGACATCCTGAGAGACAACTTCCACTCCCTGCAATGCAAGCACGTTCCATGGTGGGATATCCGGCTGGCTGGGTGGGAAGGGGGACTTGCAGCACTGACCATAGTCACCAGCACCTCCCCTCACACCCCCCCCCCAACACAAACTCCACAGTACCCACCTGGTAGAATGCAATGCCCTCCATCCTAACACAAGATCCCACAAAGCACCACCACCCTGGGTTATGTTGTGTGAAGCACAGGGACACTCTTGGGACTCTTAGCCAAACAACTGCCAGGACAACACTCCCAGCCATCCTGTCAGCACAGCCAGCCCACCCCACAGGGAAGCAGAGTCAAAAGGAAGGAAGCATGGGCATGCTGGGAAGGGGGGTGGAGGCAATAGCATGATGGGAGTCGTAGTCACAGACATTGCTCAGCCTCACAACTGGCCCATCAACACCACCCTGAACCATGCTCACATCACAGGGAGTGGAGAAGGACTCACAAGATGGCTGACACTGGCTACTGCTGTGGGGAGCACAAGGCCCTGCTGCCAACTGTGCACCAACAAACAGCAGGACACCACTGACTGACATCCTGAGAGACAACTTACACTCCCTGCAATGCAAGCACGTTCCATGGTGGGATATCCGGCTGGCTGGGTGGGAAGGGGGACTTGCAGCACTGACCATAGTCACCAGCACCTCCCCTCACACCCCCCCCCCAACACAAACTCCACAGTACCCACCTGGTAGAATGCAATGCCCTCCATCCTAACACAAGATCCCACAAAGCACCACCACCCTGGGTTATGTTGTGTGAAGCACAGGGACACTCTTGGGACTCTTAGCCAAACAACTGCCAGGACAACACTCCCAGCCATCCTGTCAGCACAGCCAGCCCACCCCACAGGGAAGCAGAGTCAAAAGGAAGGAAGCATGGGCATGCTGGGAAGGGGGTGGAGGCAATAGCATGATGGGAGTCGTAGTCACAGACATTGCTCAGCCTCACAACTGGCCCATCAACACCACCCTGAACCATGCTCACATCACAGGGAGTGGAGAAGGACTCACAAGATGGCTGACACTGGCTACTGCTGCGGGGAGCACAAGGCCCTGCTGCCAACTGTGCACCAACAAACAGCAGGACACCTCTGACTGACATCCTGAGAGACAACTTACACTCCCTGCAATGCAAGCACGTTCCATGGTGGGATAACTGACTGGGTGGGTGGGTGGGTGGGAAGGAGGTCTGGCTGTCAACCAAACACAATCAATGCAGACCATGTTCACACCCCAGAGAATACATAGAAATGCCCAAATAATGCAGGACAATGTGCCACACCAATATCAACCCCTGACTGTGACGACTTAGGACAATACAATGTACAGGCCCGCACCCCGAGGCACAGTCACAACTGTCAGGTGTGTCAACCACTGATGCCTGCAGAAACATGACATACATTGTTTGTGTCTCCCAAAAACAGGTGATGATAGGGACACAGCAGCAGACGCTGAGGAGTCCCAGTCCCAGGCTCAAGAGGATGCCGAGCTCACTGGCGTCGTACAGCCTCTGTCCTCCTCGGACGATGAAGAACAACCTGGCACATCCGGTGCAAGTCAACATGCTGCACCAGCAGGACCACCAGCTGCAGCACCAGCAGGTCCACCAGCTGCACCCCCTGCACCCACCCCTCCAACGACTGTCACCACGAATACCATCCCTGCCGACATGGACAGAATAAGGAACAACACCAGCGCAGTGACCCTGGACCAACCTGGGGCCATGGACACCACCACCACCACCAACCCCCAAGGTGGACCAGGGTTATCTGTGCGTGCAACTGCACACACTGCACATGTCAGCAGGGGTGGTGGGAGGGGTGGGAGACAGAGGTCGCTGCTTGCAGACGTTGCTGGTGTGCATGAAGACCCACAACTGGTACGCATAGCTGATGCGTACCAGTCCAGCACCGGAGAGCTCAGCCAGGTAGTGGGGCTCCTCAGAGACATCAAACAGCAGCAGGCTGCCCATCATGCCCGCTTGGACTCCCACATGTCCCATGTGGAGTCACACATGTCACGTGTGGACTCCCACATGTCACGTGTGGACTCCCACATGACCCGCGTGGAGTCCAAGTGGGATGTACTACATGAGATGACGGCGGTGCACAGGGACATTTTACAATGCCTCCGCCAGATGAACAGCAACCAGTCCACACCTCCCTGTGTGCCAACAACATCTGGTACCGAACAAACTGCAACTGCCACAGGGAGGGAGGAGGACTCTGGCGGAGAGTCCCCTGCACCGCAGCAGCCTGCACTTGAGGGCCCCCCCCCAAGAAGAGGGGTCGTCCGAGGAGGGGAAAGTGAGAGGCTGATGGCCAAGCGCAACTCCCAGGAAGCCTGAACCTGTTCTGGATTTTCGCCTTTGTGCACAGACTGTTCACCCTGTTGATGGCAACACTACTCCCACACATTGCATGGGGAGTACAAGTTGGAACAATGTGTCAGACAACTGTGGCCCCGATACTGGGGATCCTGTCTACCTGGACTTTCTATTCATCTAGGAACTTGGGATTGCAAGATTCATGTACAGCACAATCCATCCTATGCACTATTATCACAGATGTATCACAATAAACACAATAATACACCATACTTGCCTCTGTCGTGATTCCAACGTGGGTACTGTTATGGGGATGATGAACAACAAAATTACACTGTGTATGCGAACTGCAACAGCAAGGACAACACAGGCATGTGAGTACAGGCAACGTGACACATATGAGGGAGACACACCACCAGGGCTACACAACACATACACACCTAGGCCATCTGACTCATTGCCTACACTGATGTTGCCAGGGAAGACGGTGCAATGCACAGACACCACACCCATTCCCAGTTGTAGTCAAGTAGCCCACAGGTGCAGTAAGCAAATGGCAGTCAAATGTGTGACCACAGACAACGCACATCACTAAGTGAAGCACAGGTTTATTACACAGTAGCAACATGCCGTAACCACTACAGATGCAAGGTAACCCCACCTGGTAGCGGGCACACAGTCAACAACTGTAGACAGAAGGAAGTCCATGGGTGTGGCGCACATCACCTGTAGGGACACAACAGCTACCAGCCTGGATGTGCAATCACGTTGTCGGTGGACACAGTTGACCAAACGAATCTGAAAGTACCCTGTGAAGGACAGAAATGACACACAGTCAAAAGCAATGGAGTACAGGACAGAACAGCAAAACTCATGCACAATACATGTTACAAGATACCCACCCAGAACCAAGTTAGCATGTCAACACTGTTGGGGAGTACAGCCCACCTGTCACCACACATCGCAACACACATCCAGTCAAGTAGCCCATGGACACACTCCAACAGCACCAGAGCACCACCCACACATCATGCCAACTCACATCATTCACATGACACCTCAGGATACTCACATTCAGCTAAAGAAGTTGGTGATGAGCTGTGTGCGGACATCACCATCACCATCATCATCATCATCGTCACTGGCATCGTGGTCCAGGCCAGGATCCTCCACAGGTGGCGGATGTTGGTCATCGTCATCCTGGATGAGAGGCAACTCCTTCCGCACTGCCAGGTTGTGGAGCATGCAGCAGACGATGATAATCTTGCACACTTTCGCAGGGGCATATGGGAGGGACCCTCCGGTCTTGTCCAGGCAGCGGAAGCGGCTCTTCAGGAGACCAAAGGTCCGCTCAATCACTCTCCTGGTCCGACCATGTGCCTCATTGTAGCGCATCTGGGCAGGTGTCACAGGGTTCCTGAGGGGTGTCAGCAACCACGGCATGTTGGGGTATCCCGAGTCACCTACGGACAGACAAGTGCACATCAGCTGACTTGGAAAAGTGGGCGGAATACTACAGATCAGATCACACACAATGGCACAAAGTCAGTACACACCGACAAGCCAGGCACGCTGGTTCTGCATCTGTGCCATCAACCTGGGGATGCGACTACTCCTCATCACAAAGGCATCGTGTGCTGAACCAGGGAAACGGGCACACACGTGTGTGATGGTCATGTCTGCAAGACACACCACCAGTGCATTGACCGAGTGGTAGTGCTTGCGGTTCCTGTAGGCCTGCTCCTGGGCCTGTGGTGGTACCAAAGCCACATGTGTCCCATCAATGGAGCCAATGACATGCGGCATCCTCCCCAGGGCATAAAAGTCACTCTTCACGTCAGTGAGTCGTCGCAGTCTAGGGAAATAGATGTACCGGTTCAGGAAGAGCAACATTGCCGCCAAGAAATCGCGGAGCACACGGCTGAACATGGTCTGTGACATCCCACCAGCAGACGCCACAGTATGTTGGAAGGTACCGGTGGCAAAGAAGTGTAGGGCTGCCATCACCTTCACCTTGGGGGTCAGCGCTGTAGGATACGGCCGGCCAGGCTGCAAATGTGGGGACAACTGCACTGCCAAATCCTCAATCAGCTGCCTGGTGAAGCGGTACCGTCGGATGCTGTCCCGTTCCACCATCGTTGCCAGGTCTGGGAATGGCCGATGGACAGCAGGAGCCCTGCAGTGCAGAGGAGAAGTAAGCAAGATCGTCAGTCACCCCACATATGCGGCATTGAACACACTCAAGATCCCAACATACATCATCATGAGGCACAACTACATGAAGTGTGCAGTACCGGAACGACATGTATGGTACATACATGGCCAACATCTGTCAACACGGTCCTACAGGTGGCATCAATTTGTCCCAGGTTGGCCCATTGGATATCATGATGCTGTGTCACAGTCACCCCCCAGTGACATGTGAGGACAGATGTGCCCCAGGCACCACAGCTCAACGACAGGCACATTCCCAGGGACCCTGTAATGCCACATGGACACTGGCATCACCTGGAGTATCATGTGTACACCACAACAAAACAAACATGACCCCCACAGGTAGTGGCCACACTTGCCATGGCAGGAGAGCCATGGACGTCTGTGACACACACGCACAACATCAGAGTCCATGCACACACAACGTGGATGTGGAGACTGTCTCCCATTGTGCACATGAAATCAGAGACATTGTAAACACTACATGCACAAAGACTGTGGAGGGCCATCACTATTGTGCCACTGGGACACCCTGGCTCAAACATACCGTCCCACATGGGACTCACGGGGTATGTGACATGACATACACAAACACCACTGTGAAATGTGACCATGGCACATGCACAGATATGAACAGTTGCACATCACAGTGGTCACGTACACGTAACACCCAGGATCCTGTCCCCATTAACACGTGCACAGCCTGGGGGTGGCTGCCCACAGGTGACACCCACAGGACAACATGTACACCAACATACACACAATAGGAAATGCAGCCTTACATGCCTTATGATAAGGTTTGGACAGGCTGTCGTGATGTAGGTGTGCCCCTCACTCCCTGGGAGCTATCTGTGGCTGGCATATGTCCATCTGAGACAGGCATGCTGACATATGCCAGTCACATGTACAGTGATGCGTTGAACAGCAATGGACCGATCGGTGCCTCCGGCCGGCCCATTGCTTTCAATGTGTGCGGGTACGCGTTGTACCCCTGTGCGCGTTGTACTGCAATGGACCGATCGGTGCCTCCGGCCGGCCCATTGCATTCAATGTGTGCGGGTACGCGTTGTACCCCTGTGCGCGTTGTACTGCAATGGACCGATCGGTGCCTCCGGCCGGCCCATTGCATTCAATGTGTGCGGGTACGCGTTGTACCCCTGTGCGCGTTGTACTGCAATGGACCGATCGGTGCCTCCGGCCGGCCCATTGCATTCAATGTGTGCGGGTACGCGTTGTACCCCTGTGCGCGTTGTACTGCAATGGACCGATCGGTGCCTCCGGCCGGCCCATTGCATTCAATGTGTGCGGGCACGCGTTGTACCCCTGTGCGCGTTGTACTGCAATGGACCGATCGGTGCCTCCGGCCGGCCCATTGCATTCAATGTGTGCGGGTACGCGTTGTACCCCTGTGCGCGTTGTACTGCAATGGACCGATCGGTGCCTCCGGCCGGCCCATTGCATTCAATGTGTGCGGGTACGCGTTGTACCCCTGTGCGCGTTGTACTGCAATGGACCGATCGGTGCCTCCGGCCGGCCCATTGCATTCAATGTGTGCGGGTACGCGTTGTACCCCTGTGCGCGTTGTACTGCAATGGACCGATCGGTGCCTCCGGCCGGCCCATTGCATTCAATGTGTGCGGGTACGCGTTGTACCCCTGTGCGCGTTGTACTGCAATGGACCGATCGGTGCCTCCGGCCGGCCCATTGCATTCAATGTGTGCGGGTACGCGTTGTACCCCTGTGCGCGTTGTACTGCAATGGACCGATCGGTGCCTCCGGCCGGCCCATTGCATTCAATGTGTGCGGGTACGCGTTGTACCCCTGTGCGCGTTGTACTGCAATGGACCGATCGGTGCCTCCGGCCGGCCCATTGCATTCAATGTGTGCGGGTACGCGTTGTACCCCTGTGCGCGTTGTACTGCAATGGACCGATCGGTGCCTCCGGCCGGCCCATTGCATTCAATGTGTGCGGGTACGCGTTGTACCCCTGTGCGCGTTGTACTGCAATGGACCGATCGGTGCCTCCGGCCGGCCCATTGCATTCAATGTGTGCGGGTACGCGTTGTACCCCTGTGCGCGTTGTACTGCAATGGACCGATCGGTGCCTCCGGCCGGCCCATTGCATTCAATGTGTGCGGGTACGCGTTGTACCCCTGTGCGCGTTGTACCTCAATGGACCGATCGGTGCGCACCCATTGACAATGGGCTTGCCTGGCAACGGACGCGTTTTCGAATATTCGAACGAGTCGGTTGCTGGAAAATCAGTTGGTCACCCACAACAATGTTGCAAAATCATGTATGTCATGAAGTTGAAATTTTGAAGGATGCTGTGGGCGTGTTTTGGTGCTGCTATTCCATGGATTGGCCAGATTCAGAAGATGCAAACGACTTGGACCTATCACTTTGGACACAAGGGACAGTATCTGCCTCTCCAGCACATATATATTGCTGCATGTTCCCCTGAGAGCCCACTTGCCTGCACTACATGCTCCAGGACGACATCTGCCACTGCACTGCTGCTGTCTCTGCCCCTCTGGACCCTGCAATGGCACGTACTGTGGAGAGAGCCCCAGCCTTCAGCCTTGAAGAGAACCAGGCCCTGCTGGACAGCCTACTTCCACAGTACAGCAAGCTGTATGGGACACCAGGGGAGCAGGTGAGTGTTCTGTGCACTGCCTTTCTGAATGTGCATTTTGTCTGACTAGCAAGGCTGAGAGTCAGCACACCACTGGCTAGCAGGCTCACTGAGTAGTTGTCACCCCCCATAGTGTGTAGTGACTTGCACTGGACAGGTATGGTGCAGTGACAGTGCTTCTGAACAGGGTTTTACTCCCCATGCTATGATACCATGTAGTGACTTCTGGAAAACTGTCCATGGGCAGCCGTGCACTGCCTGGGTACACCATGTGCCCCTGTGATTGCGACATGTATATGCAACTGTGTCATGCACGGATATGTTGCATGTGTAATAATGGCCTTATCACTTTGTCATCCTGACAGGCTTCTGCCCATCGGAAGCATGAGATATGGAAGGACATCGTCCGGGCTGTCCGGTCCGTGGGGGTCTACAAGCGCCGGATCCGCAACTGCCAAAAGAGGTGGCAGGACCTTCGGGGCTGGACCCGGAGGATTGCACGGGTCCAGCTGAAGCTGTCGCCTCCTCGCAGGAGGGGCGGAACACGGACCCTGACCCCCACATGCTCAGGATCCTGGCGGTGGTCTTTCCAGACCTGGATGGGCAGCTGAAGGCCAGAGAGCAGCAAGGAGGGGGTGAGTCAAAGACTGCACTGTGTACTCTGTCTAACATGTTATGTGCCCTCCTCGGGCCAGGTTGAACTGCCACAGTACAGCAGTCATGTTGTCCAGGAGCCATGTCCCTCTATTGTGCACTGCCCACTCCTCATCTGATACCCAGGTGTGGCCCTTACATGCAGGGAATTCTGTCACTTAGGACTGTGTCCTTGCAGTTTGCTTGACTCAAGGTGGGAGACAGCATCTGTTTCCCTGACTCTGTGGTGGGCATCATGGGTGGGTCCATTGCTTACACAATGCCTGTATTCTGACATGTATTCAGCGTGTTACTTTGATCTGTGGTCCAATTGCTGAGCTGATCCACCACATGTGGCTGGGGTACCTGGCACACACCCATGCTGCGGGTGGGAACAATGTTTGGGCCCCAGGAGTATGTATATGACGTGTGTCACACATACTTAGCCAGCTGCCTACAGTCCAGGGCTCATCCCTCATTCATGTGGGGCTGGACAGTCATGCCTACTCCAGGCCATACAATACACTCTGTACTCCCACTCCCGTGTATCAGAGGACACATTGTGCACAGTGTTTTGACCCCTCAGGTGTCTGCCTCTGTGTCAGTGTGCTGTGGATTAGTCGCCAGGACTGCTGTGGAGTTTCTTGGTAGGGGCTCAGCATGCCACTGGAGATGTGACCATAGGAGACGATACTTGTGTGACACATAGGTGTCTGATCAGCTGCCCATGCAGACTGGGGCATGTAAATGTGAAGTTCAGGCAGCTGTTCCCCATGCACAGCAGAGTGTGAGGGGCTCAGGTTCAGAGGGTAGTGTCACAGGTCTCCCATATGTCCAATAGGTATGACCTGGACAGATGAGGGTTAAGAGGATGTGTTGTGGGGGGATGTACATGTGCACTTGTGCAGCTCCAGGACTTGCATTCCCCATGACCTACTATTGTGACACAGTGCAGAGTGTTGTTGTCTGGCTGCAAAGTCATACATCACTGAGACAGTGATGTATGACTTTGCAGTCATGCCTCCGCCATGGCATGTGTCTACTGATTGGTGATCCTGCAGGGGAGTGACATGTGCTACATGCACACCATAGTGGCGCTGGCTATCAGGACATGGGTGCATCATGGTGTCTGTCGCTGGAATGCATCACATGCATTTCCTATTTGACTCTGGGCATCCCTTACATCCGTAAACCTGTACTGACTCAGTGGCAAGAGCTGTGATGTGTCCACACCGTGTCCTCTGCACTGTCCAACTACTGTGTACTTGGTGCATGTGTCAACACTGGGGTGTTGCAATCCAACAGACACCAGACAGATGGGTGCAAGGCCATGTGGGATGTGAGTGCCATGCTTGGCATCAGACTGACAATTGACTTCTCCTGTTCAATTAGGGCACTTTTAGCAATGTACAACTAATGATGCCAGGGCTTGCTCTGTAATGTGCTGTGCTCACAGTGGTGTGTGCGTTTGGTGCAGGTGACTGATGTCTGTCTGTTTCCCCATTGTTTGCAGATACATCCACGGCCACGGAAGGGGACAGCTCCACGGACCAGGAGGAGCCGGAGAGCCAGACTGGGTCAGCAGCCGAGGAGTGGTCGGAGGGACCCAGTGGCACGGAGGGCGAGGGGAGCCACACCGAGGAGTCCTCAGCAGCATCCACCTCAGCTGAGGACCAGAGCAACTCGGAGGATGACTCCCTTGTGGAGGCGGGTGTCAGCAGCCACCACACCCCAGCTAGTGTTGCTGTCCCCGCCACCACCAGCACCACCACCGCCCTCCCATCGGCTCCCATTCCCCAGGTCCGTGGAGGCTCCCATGTCCGGGAGCGTGTCTCCTTTGGGCCAGGCACCGCACCCCCTGCCCCTGTGTCCCCTGCTGCCCTGAGTGAGGAGTCTGTGTACCTCCTTCGCCAGCTCCATGTAGGGCAGACAGCCATGCTGAGTGTCCTCCATGCGCACACCGCGCTGTTGACTCAGCTGGTGTCGTTCATGGAGGGCATCTCATCGGGCATGTCTGACCTACAGAGGGGCAATAGGTCCATGGACTCCTCCCTGACGGCAGCAGTGTCCCTCCTCAAACGGTCCCTCACCCCTCCTGCCTCTGCTCCATCCACACTCCCCAGCACCTTACCCATCCCAGGCACACACACACTGGCACAGGCACACACCAGCACACACACATCCAGCACACTGACACACACGCCAATGACAAAACGCACACGCACGCACATTCAGGGGACTGAAGCCAGACTCACAGGGGATGGGGCCCTGGAACACACACACGCATCCACATGCACTGCGCAGTCCTCAGTTCCCTCTCCCTCCAAAGCACCCTCCCTTGCCTCACCTGCAACCCCAAAGTCACAGCAGCTCTTCCTCTGTGACCTCGGCCTCTTCCCCACCGATGAAGCTGCTCCAGCATCCCGGGGGAAGAGGAAGCCCACCCACACGGAGCAGAGTGCCCCTCGCCCCCGGACACCCTCCC
The DNA here is from genome assembly GCA_963921515.1 of Calotriton arnoldi. Classification (NCBI taxonomy): domain Eukaryota; kingdom Metazoa; phylum Chordata; class Amphibia; order Caudata; family Salamandridae; genus Calotriton; species Calotriton arnoldi. The sequence goes on along the minus strand of CAWUFW010019711.1, from coordinate 6,521 downwards.
CCAGGCGCAGACGGACTGAGGCCCCCACCCGCAAGTCCCCCCGGAGTGCTAAGAGCAAGACCCCGCCACCACCCTGCAGCTCAGGCACAAGGTCTCCGTCCTCCATCCCTCAGGCCCCCACTGCACAGGTGCCCCCACCACACCCTGCCCCAGGTTCCCCCACCCACAGATATACCATCCCCAAGATGCTCCGGCCTTCTCCCCCTGCCACTTGCTCTCCCAGCACCACACCCCCCGCTGCGCTTGTCTGTGCCACTGATGTGGTGAGGGTGTCCCCCCTCTGTCCAACCCACCTTGCCTGTTCCCCATTCTCCTCCCCTGGAGGTAGGCACTGCAGTGGAGTCCACTACCGCCCTGTCTGACTTGGGCACTGCAGTGGCGGACCTGTCCACCCCATCTGCAGGGTCCACTGCAGTTGTGCCGGCACCCACGACATCTGTGTCATGCCCCCCAGTTGTGCCGGCACACACCATGTCAGACACCTCCACTGCAGTTGTCAGTGGCTCTCCTGCACCCACCACCCCTTCCCTGACTCCCCCTGGTGAGCCCTGATCCTGTCCCTGCGGTGCCTGGCCTGCCCCCCGGTTGCCCCTCCTAGTGGATTGTCCCTGGTATTGTGCAGGCATGCGTAGGGTGACATCTGCCAGTGTCACCCTGTTTGAACTTTGACAATGGACTGGCCATTGGCCTTTGCTCTTTTTTCAGGACTTCGTTTGGCCTCAACACATATGCTGAATAAAGCAACTTTCTTTTCTCTAGTGCTCATGCTTCAGATGTACATGTTGTTGGTGCAGCTAACCATGCCCTTGCTGCAGTGATGGTGATATCTGGTCTCATGATTATGAAGTGTTACTGTGCAGGAACCCATGTGGTCCAGGGGGAATGTGTCCTATCATGTGGTGTATCCATGTCATCAATAGCAGCATCTGAGGGTGTCATGTGTTCAGTATTTGGCAATGGGTTTCCTACTTACATTGGCAATTTCATATCTGTGGCTTCCACCCCTGCACATCTGTTGTGCCTGCCATCGTTGCATTTGTCTACTTCCCTGACCGTGTTGCCATCTCCAGTGGACATGCAGGTTTGGGCATCAATGGGGAGGGACTCATCCGTGTAGTCAGTGCAACATTGCTATACAAGTGTGTTGGATCTGTGCTGATGATTCCGTTGGCACATCCATGACCAGGCTGATGTGATGGGAGCCCTCATTTGGTGCTAATTGTTGATTGTGTGACCAAGTGCTCAGCTGACATGATGGGGCCCTACTGAGGCAACATATGGCACAGCTTTCCTCACACAGGAGTGGAGTCCCCTCATGGCAGTGTGTACACGTGTGACATTGCCTGCACCCAAGGTGTGTGTTGTATGTGCATGTCTGTGTGTTCACTTCCATTCATCTGCGCATGCTGTGATCCCTAGTGTTGTACCTGTTTGTGATGCTTGCTGACTTGAGCTATGTTCCCCCAAAGTCTTCTCCCTGTGTTCTCTGTGATGTGGGTGCATGGCACATTACTGGTCATCAGGGTGTCACCCATAGGTGTGTTTGCTGTCAGGGCTGAGTTTGTGTGCAGACGCAGATGGGTCACAGTCAGGTTTCCCCTTGGCACTTGTTGTTTGCCCCTGTCATGTGATTTCCAGTTTGTGTTATCTTTCAGTGATTGTGACATGTTGTGTGTGTGACTGCTGCCACTCCTCAGGGTCAGAGCTGCAATGTTGGAAGTTGTCTATGTGTGTTCTTTGTGGGTGACCTTGGCTTCTTCATTGGTGTGTGACTGTGGCTGGGATCCCATTGGTCGGTGTGGTATTGCCGTCATGTCCATGTACAGCGTAGTGTGCAGTGTGTCAGACATTCAGGAGTCTTGTTGAGTGTCCATGTGTGATGTGTTTCTACACCTTGGTTCCCACCCACCACCCTGGAATAGTCATGGGTGCATGTGCAATGTCACCAGTGCATGTGTACTTCACTGCTGCACATTGTTGGAGGTCGAGGGGTGTGGTGTTGAGTGTGTGCAGATGAGAGTTGTTGCCCGGCTAGGCCCCTGCCTCCATGTTGGCCTTGGCTTACTGGCCATGCTGATTGATTTGTGCTTGTGTAGGTGTGATGGTAGTTTGTTGCTCAGGACACCTGACTGTGGTTCATAGTGTGAACGACATTTAGCTTTGTCATCACAGTGGTATTTTTATTCAGCCCAGGGTCACCACATTGTGGGGGCCCTGGGGGTGGTGCTGTGGTGTGTCTGTGACTTGCTGTGTCAGTTGTTGTTCCTACGTGCCTGTGTGACATGTGTGTTTTGTGCTCCCTCTCACCTGACAATGCCTGCTTGCCCACATAGGGGATTTGGATCCATGAGTTACCTTAGTGTGGCAGTGTATGCACATCTGTATGATTGGTATTCAGCTCTCCTCATGTGTTGTGTGGTTGCCTGGGGACACTGGCACCCCCACCCCTCACCTGCTGTGTATGATGACAGTGTTGGTCTGCCTGTTTGTGTTTGTGCATCTGCACCACTGCATTGGCATATCTTGGGTGTGCCATTGGCTGTATGTTGTTTGGTGTGTTTCCCCTGCTGTCCCTGGGACTCCTAGGTCATCGGTCAGCACAGTGATCATGGTTTGTGTGTCCCATTGCTGCCATGGTATGGTATCTGTTCACCTCACATCTGCTGTCTCCACAGGGTATCTGCATTTGTGTGCCCATTGGTGCAAATATGTGGTTCTGCATTCTGATGGTCACTTCTGTCATTGTGTCATTGATGACTGTTGACGGTCTCAGCCCCCATGGGTGTTGTTTGTCTGCACATGGCCAAAGGAATGTTTCATTTGCACTGCAGTATTTGGCTCCCCCAATTTATGTTGCAATGGGACACATACACTACTTTGCCACAGATGAGTTTTTGGTTCTGTGAGCAGGAATGATCCATGCAGTTTGGCAGTTGCAGCTCTTTCTTTGTCAACAATTACCTTTTGGTCACTGTGATGATGAGGGTGTAGACCCCATTGCCACAATGGTCAAAATGTGCTTCAGCTATGGACCCCACACTTGCCTTTTGGTCACTGTGATGATGGGGGTTTGGACCCCATTGCCACAATGGTCAAAATGTGCTTCAGCTATGGACCCCACACTTACCTTTTGGTCACTGTGATGATGGGGGTTTAGGCCCCATTGCCACAATGGTCATGGGCTGCTTGCATTGTGGGTGCCACACACATATATGTGTGGCACATGTGCTAGGGGGTCACATTGTATGTTGAAAGTCATGTTCGGTGTTGTAGGCATTTGACACAGCCTACACACGCTTGTCATGGTGGTGGGGGGATGTCTTAATCTTGCATTCCCTAGGTTGTGGTGTGCTTGTTGTGTCATGCATTGTCCATCCTATGAGTGGGGGTGGTAGTAGTGGTAGGCATCCAGCCCCCCTGGCTAAGGGTGGTAGTAGTGGTAGGCATCCAGCCCCCCTGGCTAAGGGTGGTAGTAGTGGTGGGCATCCTGCCCCCTGGCTAAGGGTGGTAGTAGTGGTAGGCATCCTGCCCCCTGGCTAAGGGTGGTAGTAGTGGTAGGCATCCTGCCACCCTGGCTAAGGGTGGTAGTAGTGGTAGGCATCCTGCCACCCCTGGGTGAGGGTGGTAGTAGTGGTAGGCATCCAGCCCCCCTGGGTGAGGGTGGTAGTAGTGGTGGGCATCCTGCCCCCTGGCTAAGGGTGGTAGTAGTGGTAGGCATCCAGCCCCCCTGGCTAAGGGTGGTAGTAGTGGTGGGCATCCTGCCCCCTGGCTAAGGGTGGTAGTAGTGGTAGGCATCCTGCCCCCTGGCTAAGGGTGGTAGTAGTGGTAGGCATCCTGCCACCCTGGCTAAGGGTGGTAGTAGTGGTAGGCATCCTGCCACCCCTGGGTGAGGGTGGTAGTAGTGGTAGGCATCCTGCCCCCTGGCTAAGGGTGGTAGTAGTGGTAGGCATCCAGCCCCCCTGGGTGAGGGTGGTAGTAGTGGTGGGCATCCTGCCCCCTGGCTAAGGGTGGTAGTAGTGGTAGGCATCCAGCCCCCCTGGCTAAGGGTGGTAGTAGTGGTAGGCATCCAGCCGCCCCTGGGCTGAGGGTGGTAGTAGTGGTAGGCATCCTGCCCCCCTGGCTAAGGGTGGTAGTAGTGGTAGGCATCCTGCCCCCCTGGCTAAGGGTGGTAGTAGTGGTAGGCATCCTGCCCCCCTGGGTGAGGGTGGTAGTAGTGGTAGGCATCCTGCCCCCTGGCTAAGGGTGGTAGTAGTGGTAGGCATCCTGCCACCCCTGGCTAAGGGTGGTAGTAGTGGTAGGCATCCTGCCCCCCTGGCTAAGGGTGGTAGTAGTGGTAGGCATCCTGCCCCCTGGGTGAGGGTGGTAGTAGTGGTGGGCATCCTGCCCCCCTGGCTAAGGGTGGTAGTAGTGGTAGGCATCCTGCCCCCCTGGCTAAGGGTGGTAGTAGTGGTAGGCATCCTGCCCCCCTGGCTAAGGGTGGTAGTAGTGGTAGGCATCCTGCCCCCCTGGCTAAGGGTGGTAGTAGTGGTAGGCATCCAGCCCCCCCTGGGTGAGGGTGGTAGTAGTGGTAGGCATCCTGCCCCCCCTGGGTGAGGGTGGTAGTAGTGGTAGGCATCCAGCCCCCTGGGTGAGGGTGGTAGTAGTGGTGGGCATCCTGCCCCCTGGCTAAGGGTGGTAGTAGTGGTAGGCATCCTGCCCCCCTGGCTAAGGGTGGTAGTAGTGGTAGGCATCCAGCCCCCCTGGCTAAGGGTGGTAGTAGTGGTAGGCATCCTGCCCCCCTGGCTAAGGGTGGTAGTAGTGGTAGGCATCCTGCCCCCCTGGCTAAGGGTGGTAGTAGTGGTAGGCATCCTGCCCCCCTGGCTAAGGGTGGTAGTAGTGGTAGGCATCCTGCCCCCCTGGCTAAGGGTGGTAGTAGTGGTAGGCATCCAGCCCCCCCTGGGTAAGGGTGGTAGTAGTGGTAGGCATCCTGCCCCCCTGGCTAAGGGTGGTAGTAGTGGTGGGCATCCTGCCCCCCCTGGCTGAGGGTGGTAGTAGTGGTAGGCATCCTGCCACCCTGGCTAAGGGTGGTAGTAGTGGTGGGCATCCTGCCCCCCTGGGTGAGGGTGGTAGTAGTGGTAGGCATCCCGCCCCCCTGGGTGAGGGTGGTAGCAGTGGTAGTGGCAGCATCCCAAGCCACCCCTGGGTGAGGGTGTGTAGTAGTGGTAGGCATCCTGCCACCCTGGCCATGGTGGTAGTGGTAGGCATCCAGCCCCCCTGGGTGAGGGTGGCAGTGGCGGGCATCCTGCCCCCCTGGCCAAGGGTGGTAGTAGTGGTAGGCATCCAGCCCCCTGGCCAAGGGTGGTGGCGGTGGTAGGCATCCTGCCCCCCTGGCCAAGGGTGGTAGTAGTGGTAGGCGTCCCGCCACCCCGGCTAAGGGTGGTAGCAGTGGTAGGCATCCCGCCACCCCTGGGTGAGGGTGGTAGTGGTGGTAGGCATCCGTGCTCTCCTGGGTGAGGGTGGTAGTAGTGGTGGGCATCCTGCCCCCCTGGCCAAGGGTGGTAGTAGTGGTAGGCACCCAGCCCCCCTGGCTGAGCGGGCAGTAGCGGTGGCATCCTGCCCCCTGGCTAAGGGTGGCAGTAGTGGTAGGCATCCTGCCACCTCCGGGCTATGGGTGGTAGTAGTGGTAGGCATCCTGCCAACCCTGGGTGAGGGTGGCAGTAGTGGTAGGCATCCAGCCTCCCTGGGCGAGGGTGGTGGGGTAGTGGTGGGCATCCTGCCCCCCTGGCTAAGGGTGGTAGTAGTGGTAGGCATCCAGCCCCCTGGCTAAGGGTGGTGGCAGTGGTGGGCATCCTGCCCCCCTGGCTATGGGGTGGTAGTAGTGTGGCAGGCATCCTGCCCCCTGGCTAAGGGTGGTAGTAGTGGTAGGCATCCTGCCACCTCTGGCTAAGGGTGGTAGTAGTGGTAGGCATCCTGCTCCCCCTGGGTGAGGGTGGCAGTAGTGGTAGGCATCCTGCCCCCTGGCTGAGGGTGGTTGGCATCCAGCTCCCCTGGGCTGGGGTGGTGGCGCGCATCTCAGGCACCCTGTGTGCATATGTGGCATTGGTGATGGGCATCCCGCCTCCCTATGGTGCCAAGCTGCTGGCAAGTATATTCAGATTCCCAGTGCATGTGTGGGTGATGTGTCGGGTACGTGTTGTGGTGTGCAGTTTTGTGGCTGGTGTCTGACTTACCTTCAGGCGCCGTACGCGTCCGTGCCTGTTCCGGTAGTAGATGGTAGAATATTGGTATGATCGGGACGAAGGGATCTCATGGTTGGTTCGTGTCGCTCGTCCTTCTCGCGTTGCTTCGCGCCGTCCCTCGCCGCTTGGCTTCGCCCTCGCCGGCTCGCTCTCGTCCCCTCGCTCGCCGCGCCGGCCCCTCGTCTGTGCTGTGTCTCGTCTCGTGAGCCGTGGATCGTGTAGCGGCGCGGATCTCGGAGCTTGCGTGCGCCTCCTCCCGGGATGCTTTGACGCGGCCGCGCGAGGCGACGGGTCTCGGCGCGT